>LQRL01039524.1:2202-16004 GCA_001703475.1 Hydroides elegans
TGACTTGATAAAATTATTTTATACCTAAGAGATTATTTAACGACCATATAACAAGTCAGCAAATTGACAAAATCATGTTTTTATGAATTTTCTATTACTCCCTATTTTCGCTCATTATCTTATGTTATCCCGAAAATGTGAATTTTAAAAAAGTTTATTTAAAGTTTTTTATCTGTCTGTCCAGGTTTTCACCCACCCTCGCTTTTTGATCCGCAGGTTCGCAGGGGACACCTTGCTAGACGGCGTCCAACCTTCTCACCTAGTTCTTTCTTCTAATCCCATTTTCAGAAAAGGAACCACTACTAGCGATCACAACCATAATATTTGCGAACATAGTGTATGTTTGAGTGATTGAATAAGTTCCTTTCAGCAAGTATGGCCTGTGTCCAATCCCCCTTACCACCATCCTACTAGAGTCAAGTGCCTTTCCCGTGGTGAGGTCCTTAGCCCTCCCTTCTAGTCCCTGTTCACTTTTCACCATACGCACATATTGCCCTACGTTCATCCTATATATTCAAGCAGGGGTCTTATCTTATTTAATGGTGAGAGTACTTAACGAAGCCATCAATAAGGCCTATATAGCCTCCCACTCCCGTCAGGCTGTGACTCATGTCACTTTTCCCCTTTTCCTTCTTCTCTTTCCCCACAGTCCTCCTTCCCATTTTCCCAAAGTCCTTCTTCCCTTTTCCCCTTTTCCTTCTTCCCTTTTCCCCATCCTCCTTCTTCCCTTTTCCCCATCGTCCTTCTTTCCTTTTCCCACTTTCCCTTCTCTTTTTCCATATTATCCCTCATTCATCCAAAATATTTCCCGATTTTTATCGTTTCCCCTTTTATCCCTCCTTATCTAATACAATCTCTACATAACACTCAATCAAACCTTTCCTCTTCCTTCAACCTTTCTCCCCACTTTGTTCAAAGATCTGACATGAAACTCCCAGCAAGCTAACAACGGCTATCCAAATCGACATTCTATTGAGCCCTAATAACCAGTACACTCCCCATTCTATCTTCTAGCCTTTCAATACTCGCTGTTGTCCCTGGTATTTGCGCGCGGTCTGTCGTAAAATCATCAAAGTTATTCGTATCACTATCGTTCCTCTCTCATCACTCACCGTTTACTCTCATTTATTCATAGAATCCCAAAATACTCACGATCCCCCACACCAACGCAATCTGTTCTGTCACACCTCACTGGATTCCCCGACACTTCTGTTTGCCTCTTTCTCTCACCAATGGTTCTCCCCACTCTTGCCTTTAACATAAAATCGTCCTCTTTTTCTTCTCTCAGATACTTCATTCTTCAAACGTTCCCCTTCTCTCTTACAGTTTGCTCCTCCACTGTTACTACTACCGACATTCGTTCCAATAATCTGTCTAATACTCCCCCTTTCATGACCCTGTACTCGCTTTCCTTTGGTCCAAGTATCCTGATCTCGGATACAATACCACTAGATTTCGCTCTCACTCTCATTCATAACTTTCAAACTAGTTCCTGATGAGATACGAAAACTACAACGGTCAACCCTTCCTAGCATCCCCGCGGGCATATCTGCTCAAAAAAACAATGTCACACGATTTATCCCCAAAGCCGTCGTCTCCCCCATACAAAGTCTTCGTCCCTTGATTCGGTGTAACTCCCTGGCCTCTGCACATAAATTGCGCCCCTTCTCACGAACCCCGCTTCCGATGAGATATACCTTTATCGTCTTCGCTATTCTCTTCCTCGCAGATATATGTCGGCACGTCTCCCTGGACTATGTCTATAAATCTCCCGTTCCGCACAATCCCTTTTTCAGGTAGGATATTGACCCTCGCTCATCTTCCCTATTATCGGGACTTAATTTCACTCTTACGCCCTGATCACTGTCCATACTACCCCTTGTATCTGTCTAATAGACCGCTTGGATACACCATCATTTCCCCCATACCAGTTCACCCACTTTCGATTCTCTTGTAACTTTCTCTTTCATATGTGTAAGGCAAGACTCAACCGAAATCCCCATTCTCTTGTAACTGTCTCTTTCATACTTTTCAATCTCAGGCAAGACTCATCACCGAATTCCCCATTATCGCCCACCTAAATATGCATAAGTTATAATTCAACCAAACAAAAAAATCAAAGAAAGGCGAACTTGAACCACTCCTTAAATAAACAACTTCTTCCATATCTACCATACAACCGGGTTTGAGTGCCGATCCTGGAGAAAAATATAGTTTCCGTTCTGTCGTCTGCTTCTGCTCGGTATTCTCCATCTCAATCGATGATTTTTTTTAATGGTGTTAATCACCATAAAGAAACTTCAATTCACAGCCCAGCTATATGCATAGAATAGTCTGTTCTGTTAATAAAATCAATGATGAATACGTCAGCAAAAAAAATAAAACAGGCATCATTCGCATATTATTTAAAACTATCACGACTATATTAAGATTGTGAATATGCATGATTTTTCGTTGCTTAAGATTAATATCCGTTATTTATTTTGTGATTTAAATATATGTGTTGCATGTTTAAGCAGTTTGCATCAGAATTGCAATTAATCAGATATGAATAGCAAAACGATACCCTTTCCAAAAGTTGTAAAATCGCCGGATTAACCCCAAATAAAAACATAATTATCCTTTCTGAGCAATTTTGAATAAATTTTATTTGAACAGAATCACTTTTCTCCTAACCATTTGAGTTGTTCCTTCTTATCAAACATAGGCGAGCAGAAATGGACCATCATTTACCAGGTTTTAAATAAATAAAATTATCAATCATTTATAACAAACGGCTATTTATAAATCACTAGCATGCTGTTTAATTTCATTAAGCTTTTATCTAATAACATACTTATAAATATGTTCCATAAATATCCAAGCTGGTAAAAATATACTCTATATAAAACACATTATATATGGAACACCATTTGATAGCAATTATTTTATTTATGCACCTCTCATATTACGAGACACATTTATATAATATCAGCATAATATGTACGCTCAAATCAAAATTAATTCATCAAAACAGTCGTTTAATTAAAACCAAAATGGCTTCTTATTTTCTTAACAATTTATGAAAATAGGTATTGGGAAATGAACCATAAACAAAATAAATTGAAGTAAGAACTGCTTCAGTAGATGTGTCTGACGTTTTTAAGTGATCAATGCACGAACAAATGCGTAGCGAGTCTGGGAGATGATTCCGCAGTCTCGGAGCACATACGCCTAAGGCCCGGTTATTCACCTCAGGTTTCTAATGTGTTTCTGTAAGGCGAGCATATCTTTTATGTATTGATGGACAAGAGTGATGGATGCTGTAAGCGTAAGGAAATGTTTTCATTGAATTCTTGTTAGGATCAAAATCTGAGCATTTCTTAATTGAATTTTTGCTCAGATCGGAAATTAAATTTGGTTTAGAACCTCTGTACTGCCAATATCACGGGAGTCACACGTGACCTTATGGGCCGCGTAGTTCTGAAACCAATGTAATCGATATAGTTGCATTTCGGATAGCCAATTTGGGAGAGCGTTCGTTTTATTTATTCTCGATGTGACACTGGATCTACATCGTCATATGCGCGAGTTACATGCAAATCATTTTCAGTTGGTGGAGCTTAACATGTCCAACTCAACTCGATGTCGAACATTGATCCGAGGTTTCTCATGCCCATTTTGCGCCGATAGGACGCCATCCATATTGACACCTGCTTTTGGTTGCAAAACATAATTAACTCCGTTTTGATTCGCCAAACTGTGATTTATTCTGAGTCAGCCATGCTGCTATAAAGGATATTCCGTTTACAAGGCTCAGAAATGCAAGGAATTTGGAGTACACACTTCGGATTCAATAGTTTGACTTTCTTGGTGTTATCAGAATAAATATATTTTAAGAGTCAGGAGTAGACGTCCAAGTAGACCAACATATTAAATAGGGTTTATCAGAGTTTAATAGGGGTTTCTATGTGAGTATAGTGCCAGTAGTGCCAGAAAATGAAATTCCATCCGTGATAGGAGGCGCTGCTAAGACCCCAAAAGGACCGTAAACATAATATTTCGCTCTTCAATCCATAGGTTTTTAATATCAGATTCGGTTTGTTGTCCAGGAAACAAAATCTGTTTGTAAATTAGTCGGGTAAGACGCTACCGACCGCTAGCAGTGCTTTGGAGGTTCTCATTATTTCTTGTGATTATTTAGTCAAAAGATCCAACTTATCTATGCGTTGGTATAAAAACATGCTGCTACCTGCTAAGACATCTCAGAAGCGTATGAATTCTCGAAATGTACTAGATTTTTGCATGATTCATGATGCAAAATTATTGGATCACTCCTTTACAACTCGTAACGAGTATTCGTTATCCATCAACTTGGTATAAATTCTTAAATAAATAATAGAATAGATTAGAATGTTTAAAAAGTATTTGAATGAACTTAAATGGCAATATTTGGACGTTTGACTCTCCAAAAAATAGTAGTTAATTAGTTAGGTAGTTAATCAATTCACAAAACTAAAATATTTACGATAACGCAATTCAAAAAAATGGAAAATCGTACTCAAATGTACAAGCAAGATTATGACTTTTAATAAGCATGGTACACAACGAATGCATTTTTATCGTAACTTTGTATTTTATATAGCAGCTAAGTCGGTAAAGGCCCATTTTATACCATGCAATTAATATTTGTTATACATATGCCACATTCATATTCAAATGTATGAGCATGGATCACCTTGTAAATTGAAAGACATTGGTTAGAGTAAACCCTTTTGACCTAATTGGGAATGGTTTGACAACGTATTTGGTCTGTGAGTATGCAAGAATTTTCTTTGACTACCCTTGATGATGTCATACAAGGGACTCTGCTTTAGAGAAGGAACCTTTGAAAACTAGACGTTTTGGAATTTAATATCAAACCTAGCTAATTTGCTAAGTGTCAAGCAACAAACTTTTGATTATTGAAATCATTAGCATGCCAAATGTATATTATCTTTGTGGATTTAGTCATATATGGTAATTTATCAAATAAAATGGCGTCAAAGTATTGGAGGTCAGTCAATGCTCAAACTTATAAAAAACAAGCCATCGTAGAGGGCAACCGGCGTAAAATAATGATTTTATAAGTGATCTGAAGTAAGGTCGGTGTTAGATCTTACGTAGAATCACGTCGTAAAAAAAAATTATTTGATTAGCATATGAACACTAAGTCGAATTTAAGTGATTCTGATATTCTTAATATTTCAATATAACACCCATACATTTTTATTTATCTTAACAAAATGTAATAAGCAGAATAATTCGAATATTCATTCTCGTATATTAATGGATTCATGTTTATAACAAACTTTCGATAATTAGCATAACATATATATTTCTCTTAGTGGAAAAACTATTATTGTGCACTAAATCCACTTGTGACTCAATAATTCAATTGTTATGCAACTTGAACAATGGATTAATTGCGTCACAAATATACTTTTCCTAGTTATTGTTGCGAAGCATAATTGTTACATCTCAATCGTTTGCGCCATACTTTCCCCAAAAAAGTTGCAGATTTTGAACTTTAAAGCCAAATTCCTAACTTATCATTTATTGAATCAAAAAATAAAAAGGTCGGGCATCTACCTTGACACTTTCCACAACTTCCTTCCGACTGATGTTTATACCTACGAGTTACCGTTTTTGTGCTAGGGTTTGACAAAACTTTTTTTGGTCACATTTTAGGTCCAAAAAAATGAACCCGTTTTAACAGCCCGCTCCGGACCCATAGGCCCCGGTTGAGGACAAATAAACCTCACGAGCTGTTCCTCACAAAGAGTGTTCCAAGCTTATGCTAGCTGGCTTGGGGATTTTGAGGAAATTCTTTCTAGCTTGGAGATGTGTGCAATCCGAGTAACTTCTTTGGGAATAATTTCTTTATTTTGTAATTATTAATGAGAATTAATAATTGCAAATTGATTATAATTGCCTGCTTCTCTTTACTCTTCTCACATATTATTTATTATTCATGATAAGTTATTTAGTAATATTCAACTGCCTAAAAGGGTGTTCCCCTTTTTGCTCCGAGCTGGCTAGAAAAGAAAGAATGGCTCAGACGGCTTGGAATATAATGAACACCTTTTTGCAATATGTAAATGTTCAAAAATTACTATTCTATTGTTTTTTATCTTTGTGAAGTTGCTTAAAGGCAAAGAACCTGTATCTATTAGAAGATCCACTCGCGTGTTTAGCCGTATCTAGGTCAAATCAGGACCTCTAGTAAACGGTTTATTCATGTTGTTAGCAGCGTGCATTATACAGGTCTTTATCAAGGAAAAGGTGGTGTAGCCTTTGGCACTTTTAGTTGTAGTTATATGCATTTAATGACTTATTTATAGTTATATTTCATTTCCTAAGGACAATGAAGAATAAATTTTGTTCATCCTTCATATTTTGTACCATTCTACACAATAACTCTATCGTAAAAATACTGGTATCAATAAGGCTGATAAAATTTGTGTAAATGTAAAAAAATATGTAAATTGTTACCAAGATTTGAGTTGGTTACACTGTGGTTAGTGGGTTTTATCGATTAATTACAATCTTTAAAAAAAAAAACATATCAAACGCCTTAAAATAATGTTTTCATGTTTTAATTATCTGTATAAACATGTACATATATGTACATGTACATATATGTACATGATTTTAAAAGAAGAAATGGAAATATATTATATGCAGCGTAATATTTTTAATATACACTTAGATTTTTATCCTTCCTTGACGATGTATAATGTTTTTATACAACTAACATTTATTTACGGACAGGAGACTCAAAAGCAAATTATAATTCCATCTCTTTTATGGAATAAAACATGTCATTTAGTTCGTAGACTACAGTATCAAACGATAGAAACGAGACTCAGTAGCACTCTGTATAATTATGCAGTGTGAACAATCTTTTCACCATTATTCCACCTTCCAATAATCATTACTGATTGAAATACATAGACAACATTTCAGCATCTAAGTTGTTGATCCAAAATTCTTGCTTATTTTATTTTCTTAAACTGCTTGCTATCATGTATATTCCCACTGTTTCAGAATAAGTTATTTATTATCAAACATATGAAATACCGAATTTATAGATCT
Source organism: Hydroides elegans (assembly GCA_001703475.1). Taxonomy (NCBI): domain Eukaryota; kingdom Metazoa; phylum Annelida; class Polychaeta; order Sabellida; family Serpulidae; genus Hydroides; species Hydroides elegans. The sequence continues at coordinate 9,319 of LQRL01039524.1, forward strand.
TTGAACTGTAAACAAAAATCACGTTAATAGAAAATTGCATTAAAAAAAAACACTTATTCGAGTCCTTTTCAATGTAATTCTATATACACTTATAAACACTGCTGCAAGTGTACAAACCCGATCCAGGCACCAAGCTGAAAGCAGCCCCTTCATGGATACTCCAGGGTTAAATGGGAGTGCACCATTATATCTAGAGTCTTTGTTAAAGGTGATTGAACAACTGAAAAAGATTCCCGTGGTACCCGCCATATAATTTGTCTGACACCATCCTGTGTGTTGTTTTTCGAATAATCACTTTCATTTTTTTTCTAACCTTTGTTTTAAAGTAGTTTCTAAGCTTAGTAGTGTCAAAATGAATAGTCACGTTATCTTAAAAACAAGACCAGGTATAACTGTTTCAATGCGTATGCATATTTACTGTTGTTAAACTATGTTTAGCATATTTTATTTGTTTTATGAGAGCGATAATATGAGTTTAAATACATATGCACCATTTTCAACTTACGAGTAGTGCGATGTGTAAAATGGAATTTTGATTACAATGAAATATGTTTTGTGGTTTAAATGTCGCAAATTACACTAAATATAATATGTTCAGAATATCAAATAGCTATACATATTAATTAGGCCCCAACCTCAAAGTCGGGGGCCTACGAGGTCAAGAAGGTGTTTCGTTTCGAAAGGTCTTTTCGGTGTAAGTTAAAATAACGTATTATCTGACATTTCAAAGATTACTGTTACATATACACTATCATGACAATGTGACATTGTTTGATAGAAATATCAACTGAAATTTATGGGTCAAAACTAATTATAAAATGTCTTTAAATATAGTGGGCGATAATCGAGATTTGAAATTTCATAAATAACCTTCAAGCCATAATCAATTATTTACATATCATGCATGTTTCATTTAATCAATAATGACAAACAAGACTGCATAACGAAAGGAAAAACTATTAAACAATGTGATCTATTGAAGATAAAGACTTAGGCCGAAAGTGATCTTTCCAACGAATCATCGTTAAATAAGGCCCCAGCCCCAAAGGTTGGGGACCTATAGATTCGGGGTGTCCGTCTGTCCGTCTGTCATCGATTCTTTTCCAGGCTGTATCTTTGTAACGGATGGCCGTAAAGACCTGGGAATAGGCTCATGCCACCGGAAGTTGGCCGAAAATGCCCCAAAGCCGTGGTTTTCCAAAACATGGGCATATACGAGATAGTCAATACCCCTTCGAATCTGGGGGCGGTTGGGGCCTTTTCGTATTTCACAAATACTTCCTTGTTTTGTTTAAAATTGGTTTGTTCCATCTTGAATAATAATGATAAAATCAAACGGGTTGATAAAGACTCCTTTCGATCCCCCTTTTCGCACGCATTCTGTTTGAAAGCTGTCAATTTCTTTATATGTTATCAACTTCAAAAAACTCAAAGTCTAGCCGAAAACTCCTCGCTGACCTCGTATAGAACTTTTGAACGGAAAGCAATAGAGAATTGGTTATAAGCTGAAAGTGAAATATAAGGTCTCGGTATATAGATGTGCCTTTTGACCGTTTCGGCCGGAATCGGCCACCGGAAATTGGCCGAAATTTTGGCAAAATGTCGAAAAACAGCGATTTTGGTAGAGCCTTTGAACGGAAGGTCATAGGTGCATGGTTAGAGGTTCAAATAAAAGGTCTTGATGTGTAGATGTGCCTTTTGACAATTTCGGTCGAATTGGCCCACCGGAAATTGACCGAAATTGGCCAAAATGTCTAATACAGTGGTTTTTCAATGCATTGGCGTGCACGGGCTAGAATGTTTTATTCGAAGATCATGAAAACATGGTTATAGGCTCAAATGAAATGTCTCGGGGTATAGATGTGCCTTTTGACAGTTTCGGCAAGCTTTTCTTTCTCGATTGACTCTTTCTCTAACTGCGAGACCATTATCTGTCATTCTCCTAATAGGATCACACTTTTAGATATAGCAAGAATATCCTCAAAAAAAAATATTTTTTTTGCTTTATGTATTAAGAAACAAGTTTAGTGCCTCATTTTAACAAAAAAAAATAAAATAAATAAAAATAAAAATTTTAACAAAGCATTGTATAAAACAAGCATGTTTTACTGTGAGATTATTACAATAATCATGCAAAATGACACTTTCGACAGGTTTACGATCGATTACCAGTATTTACACGAACAAAATAATGTATATATCAAGAATACCCAGAAATAGTAGATGCATATTTTTTTTTATGCTTACCCAAATTTTTATTTCAAACAACTGGTTATGTGACAATATGTTTATAAGTATGCATAAATTATGCAAAAATTGTAATGATAAAAATCTAAGTTAAAGATTGATTCGACCATGGGCAAAGATCACAGCAGAACCCAGCGATTTATTCCGTGGACTTTTTATTTTGCTGGGAAGTTTTCCTTGCTAGCATTTTCACAGAACAGAACAAATATTAAAATTGCCTTTTTAATTGATCTTAAGAAATGGTGTATATAACGGAATTATTACACAATGTAAACGATGTTCTGAGTAAGTTAGGTTTGAAACATGGGAACATGCTCATTTTAGTGAACTTTAGTGGGACATGTTACATTGAAGAGTATCTATTCTTGCTGGCAGCATTTTGCTGGCAAAGTTTGTCAGGTGTTCCTGGCTGGCAAACGAAGGATAAAGTTTTCACTTCAGGGAATAATATTTCATCACTTCAATTCATTTCATACCAAAATGAATCGATCGACTTCTGAGATAATGCTTAAAAAGATGTTAAAAGATGTATAGAATGAATCAGCCCTTCAATACACAAACAACTGAATATTATTCAAAACATTTCATCTGAGTACAAAAATATAAGTGTGATTGTAATGAATAAATTAGGATGATAACTGTAAGCTTCAGTTTTTTTTAAATTTAGATTTAAATTTGGATGCCAAAGAACCTACCTTTGAATCAGATATTAATCAAATGATTTAATAAGCCCACTAGAGGGTACAAACCTGTATAAAAACATAAATACACACAAAAAAAAAACATAATATTCCCAATAACATTTAAATTTAAGGTTTATAAAGGAATATAAATTTGCCTCTCACATGATCATCTTATCTAACGTCTCTTGTTTCATTTCAGGTGCCAATGGTGTTCCATCCAATGACAACTTCGAATACAAACAATGTGAAATGCCAAACAAAACCTTGCAAGAAAACGAAATTCAAATAGAATCCATGTATCTTGCGATGGATCCTGCCATGGTGAGTCCGAACTATAGTAAGATTTCAATTGACAATCTCAAGACAAGATTTGAGTATTAGAACATGAATAATATAGCTTGTTTAAAGACTTCTTTCTTTTGCTTTATTTGATATTATGCTGTTTTATGATAATATGTATTCATAAAAGAGGCATTGTGTATACATAGATAAGATAGTATGCAATTGAAAAACATAGGCATTATAATCTATTATCGAAGCAACCAATATCGGAAACACAGCTGCACCTTTAAACCTGTTTTATATGTGATTGTATGTATTTTAAAACAAATGTGCATTGCTTGCATTGTACATTGTAAATATACCAGAACCTGCCGCCAGCATGCAGTTCCGAAAACAAAGGCAACTATGTAGACTAATTGAAATTTACTTTTCTAAAACAAAGTCATGCATTACTTGTGTTATGTTTGGCCTAAAAAGCGGCGCAACACTTTAATTGACTAGAATCTACCTTAGCCAATTCAAAGCTCTTTCTTTCCATTGCAGAGATGCACAATGAACGAGGACACAGGAGTGCATTACATAAACCCCTTGCATCTGAACGAGACCGTTGTGGGTCTAGGTGGAATAGGTCGGGTCATGGCATCGCGTCATCCAGATTACAAGGAGGGTGAAGTGGTTATGGGCATGTTATTTTGGCCGTGGAAGCGCTATTTCAATGTTGATGCAGAAGCAAAGAAAGATAACTTTCAAAAAGTAAGGTTATATAGTTATTGATGTATTACATAAGGTACAGGTTTTGTTGAAGTCTAAAGAGAGGGAAGCGACCCTGTTGAAGAATTCGATATTAATTTGTCTCAGAATATCGACGTAATATTCTACCATTTTATTTTATGCTGGTTTTCTAAAAAATTCTCTGTTTTAAAAACACTCTTTATTGCTAGATATTACCCTCTGCATCACTGGTGCTCTCAAAAGCTCGTACGTATCGTTCGCACCAATTATTCAGATAGGCAACACACTTTTCAGAGAGTTCATGAACAGAAAAATGTCTTAGCGTGAAAAGGAAAGTCTTTGCTCTATAAATTACTCTGGATTTCAGCTTCATTATCCTTTGCACATGCATAATTCAGGTGCATATAGAAGTAACAATGAACGCAGCGCCCAACTCCCCATCCCATCCCCGTTTAGCGTTTAGCATTATATATTTTATGCCCCTAGGTTCAAATATGTCTGTATCCACTCCTGGAATTCATATTCACAATTCCATTCCAGGTAGACAGCGCCTTGTTTGGTGACCACCTATCACTCAGCCTCAGCGGTTTGGTTGGTGTGACGTCACTCATCGGAATGCGCGAAGTGGGGAAAGTGAAGGCTGGACAGACACTGGTTGTTAGTGGAGCGGCGGGTGCCTGCGGATCTATTGCGGCTCAGGTAATCCATTTTGAAAGCATATGACTCAAAACCAGCTTGCTCACTCATTAGTCACTGTAGTAGGAATCGTGATCCTATATTCATGGTGGATTTTGTTATATAAGTATATTTTAAATATATTGATTCTACCGTCATAGAATTTCAAAATGCCAGTCTCTGAGTACAGTAGCAATAGAGCGCAAGCTTGTTTATCTCCAGTTTCTGGCTTCAGATCCTATGGGTAAGTAGTTGCTGCAGGTTCGGTTTGACATATACTGATGCACTTACAATGGGCTCATTTCCCTTCCTAGAAATCTTTATTCCCCGAGTGTCATCAAGTTTCTGACTTTCATTTATCATCATATTCCAGATCGGTCTCATAGACGGTTCCACCAACGTGGTCGGTATCTGCGGTACCAAGGCCAAATGCGAATGGCTGACCGGTGACTTGGGATTACAGCATGCGATCAATTACAAAACAGAGAACGTGGCTGAGCGATTGAAAGAGACGTGTCCAAAGGGGATCGATGTGTATTTTGATAATGTAGGAGGGGACATAAGCGATGAAGTGATCAAACAGGTAAAAACAAGGGTGTGTTTTAAAACAAATTGTGATAAATTCTGTAGAGAAACGCCAATGCAAAAGATATTTACATGTATATATATTGCATACTGGATCCGACAAAATCCAAGGTATAAGTCATCCAAGTCATATGACATATCTTTCAGGAAGCAAATTGTTATTTTGAATTTATCACATTTGATATTGCCTTAGGGGAATACAATGTACCGGTATTTAATCCATATGTAATTGAACTCAAATAAATTTTGAAAAATGAACCGCAATTTTAAATCGGCATTTGGTATTTGCCGTTGGTAGTTTGTTGAATTATTTAAAACGATTATTGCTTTTAAAATACATGAATACATTTTCTGTAAGCATGAATAAGATACTTATTTCTTAAGCATATGTTCATTGTACATTTAAATGCAGATGAACAAAAGATCTGTGATTGTACTGTGTGGTCAAATTTCACAATACAACAAAGACGTGCCATATCCACCTCCGATATCCACCAACATTCAAGAAATATTGAACAAAAACAACATACAAAGGTGATGAGAGAATCGGGATAAGATATGTAAGAGTGACTTTTTAGGAGCTTTGCTGAAATAAAATGGAATATAAATTCATATTTCTCATTCTTATGCCTGTTTAAGGTATTTTAATATACATGTACAGCATTTTAATATACATGTACAGTTATTTAATGTTAATAATCGAGTGCTATGCTATACACATTTTCAATGCATTGATCTCAAGTAGCTTACTTTATAAGTCGCGTTCATACGTTCCATTTTAATCTCCCCAAGTCAGAATATTCTAGTTTATTTATGTCGAAGTTTGTTCTGATGTTGAGCTACATATATTCAAATATACTCTATCTCTTCTAGGGACCGCTATTTGGTGCTGAATTATAAAGAGAAGATTCCAAAAGCAACGGAGGAATTCATTCAACTACTTCTTTCTGGTCAAATTAAGGTGACTATTTTTTGAAGTACCGGGCATGTAGATTTAAAATATTACCTTCATTGTGTCAACTGTCACAGTTATGGTTCATATACAATCGAGCAATAATATATGATTTTATGATTTTCTTTCTAAAATAATGCATGAATGTTAGATTTCTTCAACTAGCATAAACACGAACGTAACATTTACCCACTTTACAACAAAGGCAGTGCAAGACGTGACACTGTTCTCGGACAATTTTTTTTTTTTGGTTTCGATTTACTCATTCACGTGTTTTATTCATATACTTTTCGCGTGAATGACCTGGTTAAACACTATGTCGTCGAATAGGGTTTATGTCGCATGAATCGATCCGGAGTGGATTTATGTGTAGGACTGCCAGCAAAATGGATTAACACGAGGAGAAAAATATGTATTATTTTGTAACAAGTTGTCAACGAGTTTATGTCGACAAGTCGTTTTTTTTTTTTGCAAAGTGATTAATGCTTATATTCTTTTACTTGGCACTAGGGCGGGCTAGTTATATGTGT
>LQRL01039531.1:4808-15672 GCA_001703475.1 Hydroides elegans
AAAGATTCGATGACCTTCCGTTTAAAAGTTCTAGCCCGTACAGGCACAATTGTCGAAAAACCGCTATTTTTGACAATTTTGATTCATTTCACCACCGAACATTGGCTTTGCATAAATGAACTTTCATTCGTTACTATTTGTCCAGAATGCAAGTCGAAATAAACATTCACATGCATTCAATTTTATTTCTGAGAAACGTACAGTATTAAATTAGATAATCAGTATATTAGAGTTTAAGTGTGAAGTATTCAGCAATCTCGTTAAATTTTATGGATTGAAATTTAACATGTTTGAGTAGATATCCTTATGACATTTCTTTGTCAGTAGATTGTGTTATATGATTCAAAGACGAGCATGTTCGGCACTGCGGCGAAAGAGTGAATGACTAAATTCCAGTCATACCTGAGAGTGGGATATGATATGGTGTATATTTCCATATCATATCTTTGAGAAAACGTCATAATATTATCAAGAAATGATTTATGTATAAACTGTGAAAATTTCAAGGTTTTATGATGGGTAGTTAACAGCCAATCCAAATTCGAATGAAATTGATACATGAAAATCATGGCGATTAAGTGGTAAAAACTTCTACTCTCACTTAAAAATAACAAATATCAACATATCTTTGAAATATACCCTGGTTTATTTAAAAACACAAACAAATATGCATAGATGGACCAGCATTGATGCATATCGAAACTCGTAAGTGGACCACCTCACGAGCTGCTTTCCCAAAAAGGTGTTCCCCACTGAATTCCAGCTGGCTTGGAGATTTTGAGAAATTCTGTTCTAGCTTGGAGCTTTAAGCAGTTTGAGGAACACCTTTTTCGATATTTTCTTGATTTTCGTAATAAAAAGCGAGAATTTTTATTTGAAAATTAATTAAACTTGCTTACAATTGTCTAATAAAATGTTATTTGCAATATATTATAGGTAATTTAGCTACATGTATATTCAACATTTCAATTGTCTCAAAAGGTGTTCCTTTTTTGTTCCAAGCTGGCTAGAAAAGGAGAAACTGCTCAGCTGGCTTGAAAAAAGGAACACCTTTTTGCAACATTTTCATGTTCAAAAAACATTATTTTGTTGTTTTTCGTATTAGTTGTGTTGTTTAAAGGTGATTTAACAACTTTTTGAAAAATGTGTCGTGGGGTGCCCTTCTCGTAATTTTCGTCATGTAATATTCTTTCACATCATAAAGAGCAACAAAAGCTGAATAGTTCTTTTGATTATTTTGATAATCTTAAAGCCACTAATGGGGGACAATTGTTCGTATAATAAATTATTATGCATAGGCAGCAAAGAGGGCTCGAGATACAGAAATGTCTTGTAAAAACATAATGCAATAGAAAGAATGAATGTAATGGACTTAGAATAGGTAGTGTCATCATCACATTTTTTCTTGGTTAAAGTTGTCCTGAAAATTTACTATGAAAAAAAAACCCTTGCATTCCTTATCATTGCCAATATTTAGACATCATGTATCCATCGGATATTTAAATATAATACAGCAATCATTATATTTAGTTCGAAATTTTCTTTTTCGCTATATGTTATCTGTGTTTTTTTTTTTCGTTATATTTATCAATTATTGCCTTTAAAAAGGTATGCAAGACTCAAACATATATTTTGGCAAATTTCAACGGGCCTTTGGCGCTTCTGCCCACACTTCGACACGCGATTACTTTTTCACAAATGAACATAAAGAAAGCTCATTGTTAAAGATCATTTGACATTTATTTACTCTTTCTCATTCATAAACGTTATGTGTAGTTTCAAATAACTTGTTTTCATAGGTTAATAGGCTGTGTTATTCTTTTAAAAATGCTTTAAAGGAGTAGCTGTATACTGTTACCATCGTTTCCATTTGATTGCTTAACTGAGTGTCACCTTTGAACTGAAGAAGACTTAAACCTAAAGCCGCGTTCACCCGAAACAGGCCAAAAATGCTTAAAGCGGGCGTGTTATATTTATTTGTATATCAATTTCACTTGGAGTTTAACGCTCGCTTTATTTGTATGTTTGAATTATGTGCTATAAATATAAGTGGAAATGGTGTAAAATGCATACAAACCCGATTTGCGTATTTTTGCCTGTTTCGGGGGAACGCGGTTGTTCCGGTGTAACGATTTCAAGCTATCCCCCTAATTGTTACCTCCCCGGTAATCTGAAATTGATTTGAAACTACCCCCCGGTAATCTGAAATCGATTTGAGGCTACCCCCACGGTAATCTGAAATCGATTTGAAGCTACCCCCACCGATTTGAAACTACCCCCTTGTATTTTTTTATTTATTATTATTGTTTGAATCGAATAGTTAATCAATCGATATAATAAGGCCTTATGGCACCAAATTGTGGCGAACTAATCCCTTAAGCCTAAAATAGGTGGTTATGCGCGTTGTATAAACAGAAGGGCCGTTAAGGTATGTCACTGATCCCGTATACTCCGAGGACTATGTGTGCTTGTTCCATGTCCACAAATAGTTTTTTTCTAATAAAAATTATATTCTATATTGATGTTTTGTCGCAAAATGTTTAAATGAATGCGTTATTTGAATATTGCAATAAATATTTCGAGTCGGCAACGTCGAAAAATTGTGATGTATATGGGGCAAAACGTTTAGATAAATATGTTAGCAGAGAAAAGCAAAACAAAAGTTTAGAGTTTTAAACGTTTTATTTATGTCTTTTCGTAGAATACAAACACTACTTATCAAAACTATGGCATACCAATTATTAAGTAGGCTATAGTCTATCCAAGCAGGTGTGACTGTGAACATCGAACAAGCAAACATACTCAGGGGATCAGTATCATACTATAAAAAAACCCTTTGTCTATGTGACGCGCACAACCCCTTTTAGAGATTAGTGCAAACTAATATGATTCCAAATAACCTTATAATACTAGATTAAAAAAAAATATTAAAAAAAAAACTAAAATTAGGAGGGGGTAGGTTCAAATCGGTGGGGGTAGCCTCAAATCGATTTCAAATTACCGTGGGGGTAGCTTGAAATCGATTTCAGATTACCGGGGGGTAGCTTCAAATTGGGGGTAGCTTGAAATCTTTACACCGGTATTGCTATGTCGTTTCCCATTCGGTGTGATATGTTCTTATAACGTAGCAATTGATTCGACGTCAAAATATTTTTTGACTGAATAAGGTTTTTCTGGGCGTCATATAGCATCACGACGTCGAGTCATAAACACTTATAACGGTATTGAGAGGCGAGAGCAATGTTGGTACAATTTTTGGAACCTTATTGAACACCGTAATCTAAAGTACATAATTACATGTCGGAATAATTTATGAATATAGAGATTTGGCAGGCATATATAAAATAAAAATATACTAAATGAAAATATTGATAATTTGGTGATTTTCTATAATTACAAAACCCATTATGGGGATGCATATTGCAGCAATAGATAAGACAAACTACGTGTTTAATGAAATATAATTCTTCGCTATTTATAAGTATCTCGCAAGTCCAGATAAGCAAGTTACAAACCATACGCATTTTCCAATACAATTAAAGTCACGATTATATTTTGTTCTTGGCTGGTGCATCGTATGATCGCTATCCCGTTTAGGTTTGTCGAGACATTGCTGCGACGTTTTTCTTGCATCCTAGATCAACCTAAAAAAATAATAAATTATAAATTATGAAATTGTAATATATGTAAGTGAAGAATGATTCGAGTTAGTTCACGATGCCACACACTATCAACGGTTCCACGACATCTCAACTTCCCATGTGACTTGTCGTGTTGGTATTTAACCCTGTTTATTATTGGTACGTGACTTTATTTATACCCGAATTTATATCAAGTGGCAGAAAATGGGGGTCTAAATTAAGGAAGAAAAAGTTTTATAAAACCACTGCTAGGGTTTCATTTACGCATATTGTACAACTGCGACATTTCATAAAATAAACAATGATTAATGTGTTGACCGGATTAAAAATGCAATAATATATAGTTTACATTTTTGAAGAGGATGGTTAATTCATTGGTTTAATTTAAGAAATGGTCAATTATTATTGGATGATTTAGATACAACGATATAGAAATGTATTTTACTGCGTGAGTATTCATTTATTAAGATTACGATATCAATTTACACTTACATGTGGCACTTACATGTATTCGATATATGAATTACAGATCATTCATTGTTAGTTTATAGCTTTAAATCTATTGTGTAAGAATCTACAGAGACATGCATCTAAAATAAATTAGAACCAACACATTGATAAATAAATAATACTCATGAAAATTGCCAAGTCAGAATATTTAGATTCAATAAAAGGCAATGACGTAGAGAGGACGTTTTAATTGAGGCCCATATAAAAGTTGTTCTCGGTCATCCAATTGCGTCGCAGACGTAAAAAGAACGTTGCGGTGATATTGCGGGGACGCTCCGTCGTAACCAAACGTTTAAAAGACGCTAATCTGACGTTCGGCAAAACTCTCATATAGGCGCTATTATTGAGAATGTTATTTCGATATCAAGTACGAAAGTGACGTCTCAACCCTGCCAAGGGGATAATAAAAACTTATATTAAGAAAAAAAATATCAGTGATATATACATGTACATGTTTGTGAATTAGAAATTTCAAACATATTGTCGTGCACTTTTGTGTTTAAATTTTAGTTTATATGTGTCGCTGGTGGATCTAAATGGTATGTTTCCCTCTCAACTCTTACAAAAATTGCTGTTGTTGTTGGTGATTTAAATGCATATATTATTTACCATAGATTATTCCATCTGCTTATACCTATAATGGTGGTGACAGTCTTCAAACCAACGGAGGCATTTGAATTCACTGGCGCAGCTTTAAATCTCAGTCAAGCCATACAGAAAATCAAGCAACAGGTCTTATGTCTAAATGAAATTCAGGTATGTGATTTTATTCTGGAATTGAGGTATGTGGACAATAAGATAGTACAATCACTTCTCAACTCTGAAGACCGAGATATTGTAATTTTCAACTACAGAGCAAAACACATAGTTGTTATAGTACGCGAAAATCCCTTATCCTACATCGTCATTGTTACGTTGCTCAACATTTAAAGCATGTAAAATGTTATAAAATATGTAAATACTATTATTATCATTTCTCCCTTTTGGCTTGCGGCGAAGGGAACGAAAACATAGGTCAACAAAGTTATGAATGGACGATAACCAATCCTATTTAAATACTGAGTAAATCATTAGAATTTTTAGTCAAGGAAGTCTCATGATTATAAAAATATAGATCCAAACGTTTATGTTCATGATGAGTCAGGATAATGTATTTTTTTTAAGTTCGAGCGATTTTGTTTTGTTTGACAACGTTGCAAACGGTGATCATTTCCGTTGAGGATTCATTCGTTATTGATTGACTTGATAATCAATCTCTATATCTAAAGTAGAATTACCTTAACAGTATAGTTAAGGGTTCCGTACATACAAGAACTAAGTGGAATTCTGCTGTTTGTTAAAAAGTACTAATGTTAATGTTATCTCGTATAAGGCCTGGTCACAAGCCGTATTTTAAATTTTTTCTTATGGGAACTCAAAAAAGCGTCGAAATTTTAAAACGCGGCGAGCTTGTGCATGGTTGGTTACCCGTAAGGAATAAATTGAAAACCGCAATTTGTTATGGGGAAAAGTTTGAAGAAGTTTCCTGTTTGGTTAAACCCTTAGTAATTCGTCATCGACGTTTTTACTTAAATATTGTTCGCGGTATATATTCGATTTAACAATGTGACATGGATCAGGAGTCATGTAACGCATTCTGGATGTCAGTTAAAAAAATACTTAATCAAATAATTACCTTATTTCCTAGACCCTTTAGTTCGAGATTCTATATGAACACTCATTTCATTGTTTAATAATAATTCAAGAAGCAATATTCGTTAAATATGCAAAATAAAATTAAAAGGTTGTTGTTTTGTTTTATGAGACAGAACTTAAAGAAATTTAATAAATTTATGAGTTTCACATATCATTAACAAAACGTAAACATCACGAACATGATAGATAATAGTTTTTAATACCTAACTTTTCGCTGAATCTACAAATTCTAATATAACCACATAGTTCTAGGTCTTTTGCAAAGTGACGTTGTTGGTATTTAAAGGTTTGTTACAAATAAACAAGGAAGATATAGTATTTCTTTGTTTTTATTCAATGTTTAGGAAACAAGTATCAACCTGTTTCGGGTATAAATGGCGCCATTACACTGTTCTTTTCTCAAATAAGTTTCGCAAAATAAGTGCCTGGTCACATGGGAAGCTTCTTCGAGCATTTTTCCTAATGCGTTCTTCATGGAAACTCAAAAACATGTAAATATGTAAAGATATGCTCGGAAACTTCATTAAAAATGTAATAAGGCATTTGGACAACGTTCTATAATGTTATTATTATGGAAAAGTATACCATATTCAGGTTAAAAACTTAATATTGAATACATTTAATTGCAGTTTTCAATAGCATTCATCCAGTTTAAATAACTTCTCAGACAACAAAAATGCAATGACGAACTAAAAGTTGGCAATGATAACGATACAATAGAAAAAAATATCCAGCTCAACAAATTAAGTGACACAATTAAAACAAACTTGGGTTTGACCATGAAATTAAATCATATGCCATTTTACATATGTTAGAGCTCAAGTCTTTAAATCTTCTTTCATGATCATCCGAATAAACGGCTGCATTGAACTGACAATATTAATAGCAATAGAATAAAATAACGTAGAATAGAGCAAAAAAGTACAGTAAAAATCATAAGAAATTATTTCTGTATCAATATGTCCATTAAATTGTAATTGTAAATTGTAAACTTTCCATACGATTTCATCTTAACAGCTTGACAAATAGGGGCTAAGGGCCTGGTCACACGGGAAGCTTTTCCCAGCATCCCCCCACCCAACACACGAAAAAAGTGCTACAATGTATTACTTATAATTCCTTTAAGGAATATATTTATTTAAAAAAAAACAGATTGTTTAGATTCAGAAGCTTTGCGTGTGACCAGGATCTCATTTTATTTGCTAACAAAGTAGTGCTGATTATAATAAGGGTTTTATTTCAATTTTAATATGATGATAGTTTAATTAATAGAATATAACGTTTTCATGTATTTTTGTATTTGCTGAAAAAATCTTATTTCACTAGCAACTGTCCAATGGTGTTTTACTGATACAGTCGTTTATCTATTTATTTTTACAGGACCACTTCTATTCGCAGCCGATTTCAGTATCTAAACTCAATGGGTCATCAATTATCACAGACGTAAGTACAATACAAGAAAGTGTACATAAGAATCCCACTCGGCATGGGTCGTCCATAGTACGTCGCATTCGGACGTGACGTTCAGAGGACGACCTACTTTGGGCCCGTATGAAAGTTTTCCAGACGTCCTTTTACGTCCCGGCGTCCGTAGAACGTAATTCGCACATCAGTTTCGGACGCGACGTCGATGCAACGTCTTATCTACGTCCGCGACGAATAAAGACGTCCGGACAACTTTCATGCGGCCCAAAGCAGGGCGTCCGCTCAACGTCCGTAGACATCTTGCCGAGTGGAATTAAACACCCTCCATATCCATCACGTACATGCAGTCTACGAATGCAAGAAATTAAAAGCAAGAAATAATACACCCGAAAGCCCACACCACACATGCGTATTTATTTAAAACATTGTTTGATAAAAAATACATAATTTAATAAACGACGCGTCATCTTACTGACAAGATATTCGTCTGAAGAAAAAAACGTTTTTAATTCAGGGATTTGCAGTGCGATTTTTCATCTTATATACTGCTCAAAACAATTAAAGGATCGGGGAAAGGGTTGGTTGGTACGGCCTCCCTGGGCGGGTTTTGGTATCATTTTTTGTATATATTGTTCCTTGTTTATACTTAAATAAATTAATTTGGATAAAAGTTCTATAGAGAAATATGGAAGGTGTTAAACATTCAATAGATCACGGTACCCCCATTTCAAGAATGGCTTTTTATATCAACCGTGTTTTATTATGCTTTTGTTTTATGGAGTATTCTGTCATAATGTCATTTTTTATTAGAATTACGGTTTTTGTGTATTTGCAAGAACAAAATTATGCAATTTTAAGAAATTTTAGTGAAACTTATACTGAAAAAATTGGGAAAATATCGGAGAATGGGCAGTCTCAGCGCGAGGTTTCTAAACGTTTCGATATTTCTCAAATTTTCGTTTTGCTCATTTGGACACGTTTCTGGGAGACTTCTGAATATACGTGAAGACCCGGACAAGGCGTTCATCACATGAAGACACCTCACATAGACCGCCATATTAGTTTAAACGCACTTCGCAGCCGCGTCGCTGCAGCGCGACCGATCGAAATGGACTTTCGACGGGGTATCGGTGTGCAATTTTCCGACCAAACGACACGGATTCGACTGGGCGAGGACAATTTGGGATCAAGAATGTCAGCATTCCCCCCTATTTTGACTCAGTTACACCACAGCGCCCGATTTGCATATGCATTGGACCATGTAGGGTAGCATGTACGCCACTGGCGTACAGTACTGTTCATGGCCCAGAGCAAGTTCAACATTTCGACTTGTGATCGACGTGTCCGAGTGTGGAGGCACCAGGGAGAGCGTTTCAATGACGGTAACAACATGCAATATGACCTATACGTGTGAGGGTCGGTCATGGGTAAGGAGGGCATTTGCTTCGATGGTCGTACCGAGCTACATGGCATTAATAGAGGGTTATTGACTGCAATAAGAATACTTGACTTCATTGTCGAATCGATTGTTAGACCTTCTGATGGTGCATTTGGTGATTAATTTGTTTTAATGCATGATAATGCATGTCCCAATGTTGCTCGCGTTGTGCAAGGGTATACAAAGGAGACCGGAATCGAGGTAATGAGCTAGCCAGAGGGTTGCAAAGACTTAAATATCATCATACACTGTTGCGATTTTATGGAAAGACGCATCAGAAAGCGCAAACAACCTTTACATACACTACCATAGATACCTCAGGCACTCATGGATGAATGAGAGGTTATGCCTCAGCTAAGTATTCGTAGGTCGATACTCAGCATGGCCCAGGGTATTTAGAGGCTGGATGTGGCCATACCAGTTACTAAGGTATCATTTCAAACATTTTGACTGAGCTGTTATTGTTTTAATTCACATTGTTATATTGCTTCGATCGAATTTTTCATTTTGATTTTGGGGGAATCGTGTTTGTTGGACAATAAAAGCTGGAAAGAGTTTCAATATCTAGTTTTTTTTTGCAACACATATTAGCAAATATATCTGTCAGTACTTTTGAAATCGTTTTTTCAAAAAAAATATCAAGTTTTTCCCAGACCATCCGCACCCTCAAATCTGATCCTTTAATTGTTTTGAGCAGTATATTAAACGGTTTAACTACTAAATGAACTCCCATATATATAAATAGAACACATTTTTGGCAGTATTCAAACATTCTAACAACATTTGTAACGTTTTAACAACCGAACTTCCCATGATGGCTTAACGCAGTTTCTTTATTTTGTTATTATTATTTTTTTTTTTGTAGCTGACGGAAAGAATAGGCAACACGTTTGCCGAAGGGTTCAGAGCAGTGCAAACTTTGAAGGAGACCGTTGAGGACCTCTACAGCAGAAATGGTCAGTTATTAACAACTACAAAAACAAACATATTGTAGCGTGCACCTATAATCGAACGCTCTAACCAACTGAGCTAAAACGGCCGTCCGCTCTATCTGAGCGGTTGGAAGACGCCTATATGCGACGAGCCCGTGACAATATGATTTCAAGACGTTTTTGAGGCGTTATGTTTTGATGGTTGACGTTTACATTTTGGATGTAATTTTACGCACGGTATTATTGGACGTTGAGCGTCATGGAACGAACCCCGACTCCAGTTTTATCTCTACTTATGACCAACTATTATAATATCGGACTGTTTTTCTACCAGAGATTTAATAAAAACGATAATATGAGAATTTGAAATAATTTAAATTAATTAATATGTGTAAATCACACCAATTTTATCTAGTATCTTTCGATATACTTTCCAATTTTGTTTTGATTTGTTCAGATTTTGTGGTCGATGGTTCTGGGTTCGATGAATGCTGTCAGGTCGACCTCGACCAACTCGAATGGGACCCGAAGTTCAAAGGGCAGGTCTGGATAAATATTCATCGCTATCCTTAACAATAAAATGTCCCTTTTATAGATTGTACGAAAGTGAGTTAAGTAAAATAGAAGATTTTCATGGAAAAATATATTTATACATTACATTATAATATACGATAGAAAATGAAGCTGATTTATGCATGTAAAGGTTATTCTGTTCAACATGCAATCTATCTTGATATACTTAATGACGTATTGAGTCAAACTCTCAGGCCGAGGTTACACAGAGCTTTTTTAGTGGTTACACTGGAGCGAAAAGAAGCGAAAAGGCTTAAAAAATCGAGGTTTTCTCCCGTTTCCCTCAGGTATTTCAAAAGGAGTTTGGTGACATGCATGGTGTCAAACAAACTCAAATGAAGTTCATTATTGTAAAATTCGCGTTTGAAAATATTTTTTTTCCCCGGCTTTGTCTTCTGTGTCATAGCAAGATTGTCGTGAAAAAACGCAGGGTAACCACTTTTGACTGAAAAAAGCTCGCGTGAAAAACAGCTGCTGCCTTGTTTGACACGAGTTATAAGGAAAATAGAGGACTAATAGATGACTAAAAGAGGACTTAGGGCCTGGCCACATTGGAAGCTTTTACCTGCCTTTTTTTCCTAACAAACCTGTCTTCTAATGTATTCCTTATGGGAAACCAAAAACAGCGAGCTGTTAGGTAGCTTTTATCT
>LQRL01039536.1:1359-13072 GCA_001703475.1 Hydroides elegans
TAAAAAAAATCGCAAAATCTGTCTTATGACCTCGAAGATTTAAACAAGTTTATTTTTGCAAACAATATATATTCCTTTGTTTTGGAAAATATTCTTTGATTTCTGCATAAATGAGGTGCAAATTGTGATGAAAAAATATTGATTAAGATGATCAAATTTAGATTAAAATTACAAAAAGTGTGAAATAGTTGGTGTGTGCAACAAGACAGTGAGATAAACTGAAACAAATATTATTATTTAACAAAGATGCTTTAATAAGTTTGGGTGCAAAAAAGAATTTGCTCGAAGCCGGGTTTTTTTGCAACGAAACTGACCGACATCACGTCATCAGTTTCAGAAAGTTAATGGAATAATGGGAATGTATAAAAAGATAGAAGACAGAATAAAGCAAATAATAAGCTTCAAATTAAATATTTTGAATTGCCTTGGGAATAGAAGACTTTTCAAAGTTCCCTTTTTCAATAAGCATAATTGAATCAAAAGACAACATCTTGGACAAAACCGAAAAAAAAAGTTTAATGTTTTGAGGTTTCTGCAATTTAATGCCAGCTTTGAAATGTTCACAGGTATTCTTACACAACACCAAACATGTTTTATATTTCATGAAATCGATAAATGTTTAATACATTAAATAATACACCAGAAAATTTACATTTTAACAAACACTGTTTAAGGAAATATTAACCTCGAAATGTAAAGGATTATATGAAAGTTAGATACTAAAATTATACCACTGACCATGAAAGTAAGACTGTAGATTAAATAACACAACAAACATATTGTTAAATCAAGACAAATAAAGAAAACGCTTTTCATTTTAAAAGCAACATAAAATCGGTGACTGGTGCGCTGCTAAAAATGTAAATGTTTGAAAAAAAAAAAAGATTTGTGCTCCTCATTGTCAACTAAACATAAAAAATATTGGAAGAAATAGGACAAACATGGATAAACATTTGAAGACACATGTATTAAAAACCATATTAAATAAACTTAACATATTAGAAAACCCAACACAACAAGTACGCACCAAAAGAACAAATTGGTGACACACGAATCAATGTCAACAAACAAGGCATCACTACCCCCTCTCCGAACTCTAAGCCTATCAGAGGACTTTGAGCTCTAAGCCAATCAGAGGACTTAATGCTCTAAGCCAATCAGAGGACTTTGAGCTCTAAACCAATCAGAGGACTTGGAGCTCTAAACCAATCAGAGGACTTGGAGCTGTCAATCAATCAGATGGCTTAGAGCTCTAAGCCAATCACATGACTTGGAGCTCTAAGCCAATCAGATGACTTGGCGGTAAAAGGGGGTGGAGCCAATGAGCATGCAAAGACATGTCACGTGACTTACAGGCAATCCCATTGGTCCGATCTCACCGCTATCGCCTCGGAATCCCTGCGTGGAGGAGATTGCGTTTAAAAGAGACATGACACGAAAAATGACGAGATTTGACATACATATATATTTTACATATATGTGATACAAGTCACATACTTATCTTGAATTACAGTATATTTGTCTAGTATGCTTAGTTTAAAACTACTTTTAATATTAGTAAAATTTATAAAAGGAGTTAAGTAAAACACTTGGTACATGACATATCATTGTAACTAAAGTTTGAATTTGGTAGGCTTTTTAATACTTTTCCCCACGTTGTTCTGATCTCTATTGCTGACGATTAAAAAAAAACTTTTTTTGTTAGATATAATTACTCAAACTACAACATCTTAATATTCAAATTGATATTTCTTATTTGCTTTCTTTGAGATAATCTTACAAAATTAGGCTCCAATGTCCTCTTTTTCTTATCATTCGAAATGCCATTTAAACCTTATTTCATTTACACATCGACATTACAACATAATACAAACACTAGCCTATGAAAAGTAAAACTGTGACAAAAACATACGAACGTAAAATAAATCACATAAAGAGAACGAAATTATAGAGGTTCCTTAATTTTTCAAATAATTTATCCACGTTTTTAACGCTTTAATGTTCGAATGGCTTTTTTTTTCATTTATATTGATGTGGACGTAGACAAATAATTTCATAATTGCTTAGTAACGTTTACTCATAATAATGGCAACATTTAATAAGCATAACATAAAATAAATGATAAAGAATAACTTTGTTTTCTTTGTTTGAAGGGGTTTTACCGCATTCTTCTTTACAAAATAAAAGAAAATGAAATAAAACACATGAAATAAATTTCACATGAAATCTATTTGGGGAAAAGGGAAACCGATCTAACATTTACAAAATATCCATGCTTAATACGAAATCAAATCGATTCCTACCACTTCTCCTTTAGCACCAGTATAGCCGCGATCGCCCTTAAATAAAAAATGGCGTTGAGGTGTTAAATAATTTATGAGTATTATTAGAATACAATGGAATAAATGAAGTGACTGTAGCGCACATATACCGTTATATTGGATAGGTATATGAGTTAAAAGGCGTCATTATTTCAATAGCATAATAATACACATGTACATTTAAATATATATGACATCAGGATGATAGAAAAAAAATGCATCAGAAAAAAAATCTACATTTTGTCCATATATCAAAACTTGGATCACATTATTTCACTTTCAAAATGCATTTTTTTTTTCCGAAATCCTATATGCCACATTATAAAGCATATATAGAGTTAGAAGGCCCCATTTCCTATATTGAAGCGAATGGTACACAATAATGGCTTAAGAGTCTATATAGTCTATTGTAGCCATCTTTATTTTACCTGCATTACGTCAATTTGCTTTATATAATTTGTGCAATCATCCAAACTCATATCGGGATGGCACAACTTTAAGTTAGAAATAATAGTTCAATAAGTCATTTTAAAACATGACACGCAATTTGGTATTCTAGTATAATGTACGTTTATTTTGAAAAAAAAAAGAGAACATAATATTTTGTATTAATCTAAAAGAGATGACATACAAAATCTGACAAACTTTATTTTATAATATACAAAAAGAAAACGTTTTAGAAAAATACCATATAAGTTTGATTAAACAAATCTTGACTAGACTTCCTGTTTCATTTCCAAAGCGCCTTAAAGTTTCACAAGAATCCATCATTAATGTGATCTCAATTTATCAGTATTTCCAACTCGATCATCTATATCGACTATATGGATCTATTTATTGAATTCATTAAGTTATATAAAAATATTCAGGCGCGGATCCAGAAAATATTGAACCTGGGGGCGCAACAGTATAAACTATCAGACTGAACCGGGGGCGCAAATTTATTTTTTCGTCTTATATATAAGGGCAAACAGGGGGCGTGCGCCGGGTGCGCTCCCCTCTAAATCCGCGCCTGATATTATTCAGCTAGCTTACTTTGATTCCGGGAGGTCCTTGGGCTCCTGGAATTCCCCGAGGTCCAGGTGGCCCGGGTGCACCAGGTACCTAGAAAAAGGGTAAATAATTATAAGAGGCAAACCATGCTTACTGAAATTAGCAACGCAGAGTTCGAAATGACCTTAGCGATAGCATGAACAGCAGGACATCGCGTATCATTGAACTAAAGTGCGTTGAATTAAATTAATGAATAATTAATCAGTTAAATTAATATAGATGAATATCTAGAAATGATCAAATTGTGTTATTAAGGGTTAAATTTAATGAATAATTAATTAGTTAAATTAATATAGATGAATATCTAGAAATGATCAAATTGTGTTTGTTAAGGGTTGATGACGTTTCAAATATCCTGACATAAGTAAATCATTGGTTTTATTTTGCATATACAATTTTGTTAAAAGACCTCAAAATACAATATCAAATATTGAAGTATTCATAATAGCAAAAACAAACCCCATCTCCGCTGCCGAATCCTTCTATGATCGTTGGTTCGCCCTAGAAATGAAATGAAAACCTTGGTATTTACTCAAAAATCTCACGTTAACATATTATGGGTAGAATCTCACCCCGTATTCTTTTCCAACTCTCTCTTATTTTCGTGATAATATACCCTGTATTTTTTTGAAGCACTCTGTATCCGGGGACGGATACGGTTACAGTTACCGACCCAAAAGAGCAGTGTCCCCGAACATGGTTACATGTCACCAAGTTCGGGGACACTGGTCTTTTGGGATGGTTACTGTAACCGTATCTGTCCCCGGAGACAGAGTGCTTCAAAAAAATACAGGGTATATTATCACGAAAATAAGACTTTTTATATATTTATATATCAGAAAAACCTTGAATCGATTATATGACCTAATACGAAACAAAATTGTATTTTCTTTGTTTAAGATTATATTTTATCATCGAAAACGAAAAAAATGTTTTCCTCTTATTTTTCTCTTCTCATTGTTTTTTTTTAAATTCTTGATGGTCGGCTTTGAACAAAAATATCACATGTACAAGTTTTGAATCATTTCAAATATACAAAACATTTTAATACAACATTTGAATTCAAAATCTGTATTGCCTTTTATTATAGAGGTGTTTATTGGATTACAGCTAAATATTCATAAAAAATAAAAAGGTGAATTACGGTTAAATATTCATTAGATATACATGTAGCAAGTCGAATTACGGTTAGAAATTTATCAGATAGAGCATATTAATTATACAGTTAAATATTCATCAAAATACATGTAGCAACAACAATCGCTATCATAGGCATGAGGTTATATACATGTAACCTACCGGAGGGCCTGGGAGACCAGGTGGCCCGATAGCTCCGTCCAAACCATTCAAACCCGATTCTCCCTTTTCTCCTTTTATGCCATTCACGCCCTGCATATATGAAAGCGGATTAAAAAGCAAATTGGTTAAAAAGCTAAAATAAAGATTATAAATATATATGATTAATATCAATTCGTTAAAAGCTCTGATAAAATTACAATATGTTGTATATATTACAAATTATTTAAATATTTAATGCATTAAACATTAAGATTAATGGTATATAATTGCATTTATGCGCAATGGAAAAATTAAGCTGCTAAAATATTATATTGTGTAAGATGTATTTTAAAAATATATACAATTTCAGTGCAATTCAAACTGTTTGACATATTTTTGTCTTCCAGTAGATTGTTAACACGTTATAGATATATATTTGTTTTGTTGTGTTTGTTATGATAATACTACATGTATGTAAAGACTCGCATGGAATGCGTCACAGTATTAAATGTATTAAATAAGTATTAAATGTATTTCATTAAATAAGTATTAAATGTATTTCATCAGCATCCCATTGCAATACATTTATTAAAACTCTAACCTACACAAACACATTTTATAAAAACAGTGAAAAAAAGATGGCGCACTCACACTGGGCCCAGCTGGACCGGGTTTGCCATCTTTTCCGTCGCTGCCAGGCAAGCCTTGTGCGCCAATGTCACCCTAAGCACGAATGTTGAAAGCATAAAATCAAAGCATTGTTAAAGCAGTATACATATAGGCAAACTGGTTAGCTAAACCCCAATTTTAAGCATTGTTTAACTGTATTTCATTTTATGATTGCGTTTCTACGAATTCCCAAAAACTACGAATTCCCTCCTTTTTGGAGTATACAAATCCCCAAGAGAGTCTACAAATTCCACAAGAGAGTCTACAGATTCCACAAGAGAGTCTACAAATTTCCAAAGAGAGTCTTTAAATTCCAAAGAGCAGTCTACAAAGTCCCAAAGAGAGACAGAGAGAAAAAGAGAGAGAGAGACTTTATGATCATGGTTCAGTCTACACATTTGAAAGAGAGTCTATGAATTCCCGAAGAGTCTAAATCATAATCACAGAATTTATAAATTCTCAATCACCACACCTGGAGTCCAGGTAGTCCGATATCGCCTCGTTCGCCCTTATTGCCCGGAAGTCCGTCTAGACCAGGCATACCCGCATCCCCAGTCTTGCCGTCCAAGCCCTGATTAGGGGGTGAATTAAGATATTATATGAATATTGCCAAAGCGTTATGATTTAAAAGCATGATGAAGCAGCGTTATGGTGTTTTCAGGGGCTCTTTGCGTCTGCATCTGTAGAATTTATAATGGTTTAAAATATAGAAATCACGGCGGTATTGATTCCGCTTGGATTACTATATATTATACAATTATAAATTTCGCAGACGCAGACGCGAAGAGCTGCTAACAGCACCATGATGGTGCGGCCAGGCTCGAGCGAAATTTTCATGCAAGCGCTGCGAAATGTTAAGATTACAAATATTTGTTTTAAGTTCGCAGCGATCGCAGCAAATTTCGTAAGTGCGTATCCGCACCATAGTGAAACCACGTTAAGAGTAATTATAGATATAAACATATAATCACATTTTGAACATTGAGAATAATACCGCATTAGCAACTATATGTAGGCTATTGAAGAAAGAAAGTTGAACTCGAATGTACTTTTTTGTTTCTTACGACCTTTAAAATATAATAACATGATGAAGAGAAAGTTAAAACAAATAAAAACTTTTTTTTCGTTTTATCAAACAATCTCACAAGTAAATCATATTAATTTTGATATGCGTTATTATTCTTTTTGTTATTCATATTTAATCCAAGAGAAGTCATCTTGGAGGTACATTAATCACATTTTAACGCATAAAATACATCTGCATTAGGAGTTACATAAAAATGCAAGCAATTATTGCTAAATCTATACATATTAAGCCCTATTGAAACATAAAAAGCTAACCAAAATATAAAACAAAAATTGTTTACTGTTACATATATACATATTTATGAATATAAAGTACATTGACAGAAAATATATGAAAGACCAAATTAATAGTTTTACATTGCTAAATACATTATGTTAAGCTTTTTAAAAATATGACAAATATATTGCCTGTAACTGTACAACTTACCTTTTTCAAATTTATGCATTCTTGATCGTTACTCATAAAAAAGTAAAAAATCAACAAACTAAATACTTTTGCAAAATATTAAAATGTAATGGAGGTGCATATCTTTAAAGTTTTTAGTCATTAATCTTAAAAGGAAAAAATAAGGTAAATTAATTCAAATTATTATTGGCCAGTTATTTCAGTGGTAGGAATGAGGCTTAATGCTTAGGCCAGAACTAAGATATGATGAAACTCAGGAGTATTTTGCGGTTAAATGTGTAACATAATACAAGACTGTCCGAGGACAGTGTGCCACAGCTCGCTCAGATTTATCTTTTTGGATCAAGGCATAATATGTGTGGGTTTGTCTGTTGTTCAGAGTATTATATAAAGCAGGTAAAATACATATATGATTCCACTCAAAAGATATAATATTCGAAGAACTTAATATCAAAAATGATGCAAAAACGTATGAATCCCGGAAATCTGACTCATCTTTGCCTTTTCATGTCAATAAAAAAATGTGCTCCATATGAAAGATTAATTTGGTATCGAATTCATCAACACTATCAAAAGTGATCGATTAATTAATTCTAATGGAAATGGTACCCGACGGTTAGAACACAAATTAATGTACACAGAATATAATAGCGTTCAATACCGGGACCAATAATTGTTTTGGTTAGGCACCAAATTCTATTACTATATTTATCATATTTTCTATATATTTATTCTAATGGAAATGGTACCCGACGGGTAGAACACAAATTAATGTACACAGATCTATGAAATTCAATAAAGATGTCATGAACACATACACTACTAATGACTATTCCTGGTTCGTAATACCCTGGCCTTCTACATTACATTAATGTATGATTAGCTATTGGCAATAAAGTCATAAATGTTTGAATTTCCTTGCTATCTATCTTAAAAAAAAATGTATGATTTTTTTTATTCTTAAATATGATTAAATTTAATTAAATGAGCATACAATTTGTTGAAAAATGTATCATTAATGTGTACTACAACATCGAACATACATTTCTTCTATCCTTCTTTTGTACTTCATAATGCTAACGAATGCGTACCAAAACACAATCGACAGTAACACGCTATCAATTCAATACCTGTCTTTTTTTAACTTGCGTAAACTATCACGATTGTTTGTAAATGAAATTTCAGCTGTTGCAATGTTAACTACATTATGCCTAATGACTCTCCAGGTGACGATATATAAACAAATATATTAAGATCTTGTACTATCGCTCACTTCATCAAGCTTAAGCAGCAATACGACCCAAGTATACAAAATACAATTTTGATTTTTAAAGTATGCTTATATAAGCACAATTGCTTACCGGAGCACACCCCATAGGGAGGACCATCTCAGGAAGTTCCAAAAAAGTTTGAGAAAAATCCGTCAAGAACTGAGAGAGAGGAAGCGAGGGAAAGAAATATTTTACGAACTAACTAACCCACTAACTAACACAGAGTGATCGCATAAACCACGTCTTGCATAAGCAAGCCGTGGCTAATAAACGATAGAGGTGAATGGTCAGTTCTTAAAAAAACCAAAAACGGATGTTCTTTTCAACTGCGTAGTTGATCTGAGATATGACAGAGCGGAAAGGTATAAACAAAAGCAATCAAAGTGTGATTTAAAGCAATCTTATTTAGGGACAGAACGTTAAAAGAACATAAATAATTAAATTGCATTTGATGCATAATTTCATAGGGAACAACGTTAATGTCGGAATTATTTTGTGGGGAAATAGCAGGTGATTATCAAATGATGTTTTACCGAGTGACCCCTCCTTCCTCTATCTCCCTTTTCTCCTTTATGTCCGAGTCTTCCCTGATGTCCGATTGTGCCCTATATGTGCAAAATACCTTTTCGATTAATTATCTTTGTTTTTATCAAACCAATCACTTACCTGTTCTCAACGCAATAGACGTCGCATCAGATCAAATGTTTTTTTCCCGTTTCGCGATATATTTACGAAGCATCTTGAAACAATGAGAAAATATCGGGGTATCAAAGTTTTTTTTAATAATAGGTGATAAAAGGTGGTATGAACCTGAGAAGTTTATAAACCTCTTGAAACCAAATGTCATTTCAGTTTGAATGCGTTTACTAAAACGAAAACCGGGAAAAAAAAAAAATTCTAAACGCAATGATCAAACTGACCAGTGTAGATTCTTTCAAATTTATTTTCGCTTTATTATCGCAAACGCCCATATAATTTTTCCCATTTCAAGATGTTCCGTTAAGCCATCACTCATCCATATTCTCTAATATCTCTCTTTGCACACGACAACACCCTGTCTTCCTACCTCTTCACCTTTCTTGCCCCGTCGCCCCTTGTCGCCTTTAGTCCCTGGGTAACCAGGCAAGCCCATATCGCCCTAGCAACCAAAACAAGGAGGCAAAAAACCGGTTACCAGTCACACTCTTGGTTAATATGGATGTATACATGTATTATGATATGTGAAATGATGGTTTAGGATATAAGGGAGAAATATAGTTGTTTCATTTGTTCCCACAGACATTAGTAAATATTGTCTCAATTGGGTGTTTTCGAAAAGCTTGATAACCTCATATATTCCGTACAGCAGTTCTATGTCTTTCTAAACATGTTGGAATTCAGTAGTATTTTCCATTTATCAATCAAGGACGGAACGACAGGAGGAGGTTTGACAAACGTGAATATTTTTGTAAGTTATTCAAGCTATTATTGCAATATAATTTCCACAAAATATAGAGGGTATCACATATATTTCATTTTGAAAGACAAAAATAAAGACGTAAACATCAAACAACTGGTTTTTATGTATACAAATTAATCAAGAGCCCTAGCTGATTCAAAAATAAATAGTTGAGACATCTTTTTTACAAAATAACCATGGAAGTTAATATGAAAATAAGATAAAAACCGAAAATCAAGGGAAGGGTATACTCTATTAAGCAAGGTTGTGAGAGAAGCAAAGCAATCTCGGATGTTATAAAAATTAACGTCATATATGATTGGTTAAATATTCAAAATGAATAAAGTGTTATTGAATTATAGGTTGGTGATATTGGATGAGTGATAGTCTTTAGATTGGTAATTTAATCTGTCGGTGTAAAATGCATAACACATGTTACATATTTAAAAATATCTAAATAAGTTTACAACTATATAAAGATATGCATCACTACTCTAAATCATCCGGACTTCATAGCGCGATATAGATAGTTTCATAGTTTTCTTATGTCTGTTTCGATTGTTTACTTTGCGTCACAATAAACCGCCAAGGTGGAGATTATCTGTCGAATCAACGTTATAATTATTAAAGTGCGGGCTATATATGTAGATCACATGTTGAATAGGCTACTTCCTCCACCAAAGCGCGGTATTCATAAAGGCTGCAAAGTAGTTCAGTATATATTGCAATGTGGTATGTGCTCAAGTCACCGGATAAGTGGTTACTCTGAGTTAACTGTTATCCAAACTAAGATATGTTTTCTACTTTTGATTAATCCGGATTATGATAGTTCCAATATCATATGTTTGAATATCATCCGTCACCAAAAGCGCGATATTTATTAATTCCAAGCAGTTTTCTCTACCTTCGGCCAAACTCCGCCTTCGGCCTCTTCCAACCGGAAATCGTGATAGCCGCCATTTTGAAATTGTCCGCCATCTTGGAATTTATCGAGACCACGTGCTCTTCTCGATTTGGCGCCAAAATCATAATCATCATCTTCACCTCTTACACGTCGATATGGCATCTCATCAAACCCCATTTCCATTTCACCTTGTTCATCTTCTTCAAACCTTCCATTTGCGATACCTCCCAATATCGAACCCATTTCGCGTTCTAGGTACGAGGCCACCATGGCGTCAATTTCACTTTTGTGCCTTCGGCGTTCTTGGCGCCAACCGGGAATGCGCCGAAGGCGATCGTCGGAGAGGAGCCGCGTGACGCGATAGTGGCATTCGCGCGTGCGACGGCTCTTTTCATGAAGGAAGTGGGCATTATTATTTATTATCCATATTTGTAAAAAATAACGGTAGGTACTCAAATAGATCATTACGTTTTGATAACATTTTATATATTTCTCAAGTGTGTATAGTCTTCTATAAAAAAACAGCTTATGCAACCTGTTGACTTTGTTCAAAATGTAATAACTGAAGATTTCGATGGGATATGGCTTATCGCCTTATACCCGGGGGTTGTGTATTCTGTCGAAAACTGCAGTTTAAACTATTGTATATATTTTGGCAAACCAGGAGCTTTATTCCTATCTTAGCAGCAAGGAAATATTTAAGGTTAAGGATAAGTACAGAACATGGGGTCCAGATAAAATAACTGTAAATCAATCCAAGGAAGCAAAAACGACCTTAAAGAAAATGCCCTGCTTCCCTCACAACCTCACAGTTTACGATAAAATGCAGATGAGATGTATACGTTTAACAAAAATGACACTGAACATTGTAGTGGGGACATGCGGATGGGGATACATTATGACATCATATATTAAATAACAAATATTTCGTTTTTGAATTCTTCGTTTCTTATAAAATCATAATTAAATATATTTTCATGCGTATCGAATTACATATACACATTCATATAACAAATATAAAATAAATTGTTGCTCCACATTTAGCAATGTTTTATATCTTAACATTTAAAATGAAATATTGTCATCAACCACTTATATCTGTCAATTGAATGTAGAGGAAAAAGTGCATTTTATGTTTTTTTTCTTAATACATCGACCCGTTCGTTTTTTTTTTTATTCATATCACTCGTCCGTGTCCACATCATAACAATATAAGATATTTTTAAAAATATATATTAAAATGAAAACAAATATAACCAACTAGAGGCTAAAGGCCTTCGATCCCCC
>LQRL01039544.1:0-17750 GCA_001703475.1 Hydroides elegans
AAAAAGAGGAATAGCTTCCCGTATGGCCAGGTGCTGTTCCCCGTGTGACGAGGTCCAAAGTCGGGGCGGGGGATATGCAATCCACGATTGTCTTGTTTTTTCTCAAACCAACCCCGGGTGCCCGAATATATTTATTTATTTGTAAGGGGTTCCAAAAAATCAGGGACCGATAGCCCCTGTAAATTTCAAGCCCTGTTATAGGTAAAATTTAAACTTGCCGTTTGAACAGAAAGTGTTGAGTTTGGAGAACTACACAACAAACCGCTGTTATGTAAAAAGAAAACTTTATGTTACCACCCACCTAGAGGAAGAACCTTACATAAAATTTGCTTAACCGAAACAGACAAATCCTCAATCAACAAGATACACTGCCTTAAGCGCACGAAATGAATTAATTGCTCAGAGGAAATAGATAAATAAATAAAATCTATTGGCAGTAAATCTGCTAGGCAATTAGAAGAAACGGTAGTCTGACCATTAATTCAGTTAGGGAGATTGAGAGCTTTAATCGTACAAAAACAGTTCTGTCTAGAGCCTAGACCCTAGAGAATCCTCCTCACATTTATTAATTTTACAAACACCATAGTTCTCCTTAATTTTTGTCAAGTCAACAAAGTACATAATGATAAGATGGGCTTTTAAAACAAGCTTCACGTAAACTTGTATTTCACTTTTGCATTCAAACTGAAACAGTATTATTCGAAAACTCCGAATAATAAAAAGCCACCAACCGCTTCGTGTGCCAATTAGCGATTCTTGGATACAATGATACATGTGCGATGCCGGTCAAAGGTGGCTCTGCTCCGATAGCGCTGATGGATTCTTGCTCTTTCTCGCACTTGCGCTCGGACTGATAAGAACCCAAGTGCGCTCGTCTTGTCTGTTTTAGGGCGATCGAATTTTATATGAGAAAGTCGTTTATGGTGATAACCGACCCAAAGAATTCGCTATGCTATTTCAGTAAATTTATTCGATTGTGTTTACTTGGACCAAAGAGAAATCCATCTTATTTCATATAAGTTTAGAAAAGGGTACCTGGGGCGGTTTTTCTAACATCCGAATATCCATTCCTCATGACCTCATTCTAGTAACTGGTTCAAAGTATTAGTATTCAAAACCATCGTACACAGGTCCTGGATATTCGACAATATACATTTCATTTGAGCAAAAAAAAAAAAATACTAATGGATTTTTGCCCATATTTTCGAAATTTTAGCATTTCATATCCGAAATTCAAAGACATATTTTTCTGCAGATGATTTGCAAATGATCTGGTGTTTGTTTAAGTGAGCGGCGGTTTAAGTTTAAACTTAAAATGTCAAAATGACATGATTTACAGGCATTTAGCCATGGACTGTTAAGCTAAGTGACCTCTGCTTCAATCAGAGTTAGACCCGAGAAGATTGTGCTCGATGTTTCAGCTTCACGATGTACTCACGATAAGGCATGCCTCGCGGCCAATTTTTCTTATCGCATTGGATAATTCTGTAATGAAATATCCATCTCATCGGCAGTCCAACAAAAGACCGCTTTCATTGTGTTATTTCCGACAACACAACAGCCGTGCCCTCAAGTCAATTTCGCTCTATTTATCTCCCTTTTCTATTCTGGGTCTCTCGTTTTTAGCGGCGATATCTATAACCTTGTTGTGCTAGATGTGTTTGATGTTGGCTTCGATTTTTCCCGATCATCATAACCCAAAGGGCGAAAGACAGGACCCTTATGCTCGATCATCCCGCGATAGGTGCCTGAAATTTAGTGAGTGAATAACCGACTTTTTTTTCGCTCACTCTCTCCTGGCTCTGTGTAAGGGAAACACTTGTACGTCGTGCCGCCAAGATTCTCTACGATTTCCGAATCTCATAAAGCGTTGCTTCTCTCTCGTGGAAGTCGATTTATGGGAAATTGTGTGTTGTAATGTATAGCCCACTGGCTGGATGCGATTTCGGCGCTTAATTATGGAATTATGCAATGCTTCATCTTATTGCCAGCTTCACGATGTTTTAGTTGATGGAAGTATTAGTTAGCATTATGTATTGGTATAAAGTGTGAACCAAATTTATGTGTTTCTCGTTTCGAAAATGTCATTCGGAATAGGCTTGTCAATTGAGAATAATAGTTTCGTACAAGTGCTGACATTTTGTTTAGTCGCTTTGTACGGCTCTTTGAATTGAAAAAGTGTAATAGAAATTTAGGAATGATATATTATTTGAACTCAAATTGCTATCGATAAAGATTCAAGAAAATATAATAAATTGATTTAATGAACAAAAGAGAAAAACAAAAAGCAAAAACGGAGGAAAATACCAATTCACTAATTCTCATTATTTTGGTTTTCATATTTGTTTTAAGAATCTTTTTTTTTTTCTGAACTTACAGTTACAAGAAATCAAATGAAACCATAACATTGTTAGCAAAACAATTAATCATCTGGATATTGTAATTGAAATTGAAACAGCCAGGAAATATTCTGTTAAACAGAGGATTGATAATACAAAATGAAAAACAAAATATCTTTAAATTCGGATAAATCATAATGCAACCAAGTGTCATCATATCGAATTAAGGATAGAGACAATGCAGTGTGATGAGAGTGGATCGGGCACGCCCTGGAAGTTTGTTCACGTTCGCAACCTACCTACCAAGGGCACGGTAAACCCCTTCATTTGTCAATCTTTGTTTCGGTGTAGTGCTTATTGTACTTAATATATTAAATTTACCGAGTTTCTCAATTTGAGAATAAAATAATCGAAATGATTTTCACAATAATTTTTCTTTCAGCTCTTGTGTAGACTAATGGTCAGATTAACTATGTAGTTCTTCCAACATGATCAATCATACAAAATTGAATATCTGCAAGATTATTTTATGCATGGATATCTCTTCATTTTTTGCAATACCTTCTCTATTCTATTGCTCAATACAGTTGTATATGTTTGTTTACGATGAAATTAAATTCAGATCAAAAGACATTTTATGAAAAACTTATCTGAAGTACCTATAGGCTATAACGTTGAGTTTTGATGATGAGGCTACCCCCATATTGAAACATATCTCTATTTCTTTTGAACGAACTACAAGCTAAAATAATAATAAAACATGCAGGCATTAATTACATTATTCGTTCTATTGTGTTTACCAACTCTGAATTAAGGTTCCAATGAGCATAGCGAGCACCATTCAAATGTCGCTATTTAAGTGAAAAATAGCTTGTCTATCTATCTTGTCTTATCTATTTTTCCTTATAAGATAAATTCAATATTGTCATGATTTCAAAACAGATCCATGCTTGGTAATGTTAAATGATTACTGACATTAGGGCGACAAGGTTAAAGTATTGTTGCAAAACCATAAATAAGATCCGCCATCACAAGCCTTTTTATAAGGGTAATTACCCAGGGCTCGAAGCGGAGACAACTAGTTTTTGTTGGACATGTATGAAATGGTTCAAAGCTCTAAATTACGTACGTCTTGAAGCTGTTGTAATAGCCGGTTCAACATTGAAGACGTTTGTTATGAACTAATTGATCTTTTAGGCTAATAAAAATTCAAAATTAAAAACAAATGATTTTGATAATCATGTTTAGAATTGATTGAAAGGAAATCAAACCAAATCATGACATACATGTAATTAAACAATTAAAAGCTAAACAGTATAAACAAAAAAAACAAGAAAACATCGGTTCCAGTACATTTTTTGCAACAACGCCTATAGCAGGTAGCCATGTAGGGTACAAAATATCGATATGCACATTTCGAAAACTGCTCTTGAATGACAGATAAATTACTCGTTACATACTTTTATGTGATCACAACAAACTGCGATGTTTTTTCAAGGTATTATCGTTTATGTCCTCCATGAATTGTACCATTGCTTGCTGAAGAGCAAACTTGTTAATAAATACACCATGAAAATAATGGATTAATATTTACTTTGCTGCTCATTAGGTTCGGATTAACAATGCTTTTCTAATTAAGAACTATTCAATATTGGTTTGTTGATTTTATGCTTTTCGGGTCACTTACCTTGTTTACCTGTAATGTCGTTTGAAGCCAAAATGTCCATGTTAACTGGAGCCGTAAAAAACTAAAAAGGAATCGTTTATCAAGCAACATTCAATGAAGAATAAATGTTTCATGTATCTAAACAATTTCAATGGCTTGAGCTCCAAGTTGATCATATGAAACATAAATTTTAGTTCAGCAACTTACATCAGAAGTTCCTCTCGTTTGACAAGGTTGTTGTAGTTGAAGTTTAAAATCAGTGCATTTCCCTCAAGGAGGATATGTACGGAATTGAAGGATTAAGTTATTAAATTAATTAAACTTTTTACATGATAATAAAATGTACAGACTCCGACATAATGTGATTTTCGTATATATTGGTAAAAATTTATTTGGACTTTATTATTGACTGTTTTGCTTAAAACGTTTCAAGTTTTAAACATATTAAAAAACACGAAACGCTGATGCGATATCATATTGATTGAATAGAATTATATTTGAATTATGAAGGACTTATAAAGAAAAAGACATTTCATATCATAATCGAATCAACTTACCGGTTAGCTCATGTGAGCCACAGACAGACAAAATTGCTAGATAAGATATGGTTGCCATCCAAAACTCCTTAAATGGATTCACCCTCGATTTTGTGCTTTTGTGAAGTGCGATTATATTGATCTGATGACGAACCATCAATGAACCGATATCTACTTTGTTGTTCATAAAACAAGTACATGTATATACTACTGATATGATAACACATTGTCGAGTACCCATCACCCCTTGTCATCTTTACACATCGAAAACATATTTGCCGTACTCTGATGTTGCTTCAAGTTGTCATCATTTATTGACTCTTGACGAGATTTGAAGAACTCGGGATAGGGTCTAATGGTGTTTTAGCATGGTGTTGTGGTGGATCTCACTGAAATTATGATCAAGGAGTATCTGGCTTTATCCGGAGAGTTTCCTAATTGGAAATAGATGAGATATTAATCGGCACGTTCAGATGCGGAAGTAACATTACCGAGGAAAGAGTACACAGAATATGTGGAAGTTGTGATCCATCTTTGTTTTGAATGGTGGTGTTTATGATATTATAGTTTCTTCTTGCGTTTATTAAATGTTTACCGTTACGTTTTAAGTGACTGAAACTAAAGTAAATACAAGAATTGGATATCGACTTAGAACTAGTGAAAAGCAGATGCGTAATGTGAGGTATGTCTACGAGATTCGCATGGATTCATTCATCAATTTGTTGTCCTAGGAAACTGCGAGTATAACATAGTTAATATATACTTGGATAAGATTTATTTTCGTTTTTTTTACCGATTAGAATATTTATAATGATTATTTCGATATTTGGTATTAGTGATGGATAAACTCATAATATGTTCATTGATTTACTTATCGATCAAGCACGGGCGCTTATATCGAAAATCTCTATTTTTAAAAGCATCTAAGGATATCTTTATTGCGTCCTTAAACGTACATTTGCGTGCGTTATCTCATCCTTACCATTTGCTTCACTTCCAGCGTTTACTGAAGTGTATGAGTGAAATGGATAATACTCTAAAGACGTTCGATTGTTCAACATATTTTCTCAATTTGCTTTTATTTTTACCTTTTGGTGCTGTGGGTTTTTTTTGTTACATACTCAATATGTTGGAGCGTGTTAATCATGTGCACTTGTCTGAGATCGGGTCGATAATGTTAACATACCCATCGAGGGCTGCACCTACCCTGCGGGATTGCGGGATTCCCGCAGTTTGAGAAAAAATTCCGCAGGTTTCCGGAAAAGGTGCGGGATTTATCCCGCACTTTTAGAAAAAAAACCCGCACTTTTTAAAATCAAGTGCGGGATTTAAAGAAAAACAGTCATTTTCACTATTGAAATCGACTGAAAAAAAATCATAATCATTTATAACATGCACCTTAATTAGCTCCCTGATGGTTTGGGAGGTTAAGAATTGACCCATTGCATTAAACCAGCATGTATTGTTTGAAGTAAAAACCGACTAGCCTATTAATTTAGACCAACCGATTTTACGTCAAAGGCGCTTGGACATAGTTTGATATAAAGTACCAGTTTTGTTCAGGCCAGTGGCTGTATCAATCTCTGTTAAGGGAAAATAATAGGAAAAATCATGAAAAATCAGAACATTCGAAACTGCCTTGAGACTGTTTAAAACCAATTTCAGTAAGATCAGGAAAATTAATGTATTCATCAAAAATATGGTTTATTGAGTAAAACTGAAAACCCCGCAAATAAATGTCAAAATCCCGCAGTTTTCTGAGAAAGGTGCGGAATTTCCCGCACTTTTTCAAGTGTGCAGATACAGCCCTGAGGCCATCTAATCATACAATTCTTTGAGATTTATATTCAAAAAAGTGATTATTTTCCCGATTTCAATTTGAATACTATCAATGTGGTTCTTCTGTCCACAGCTCCACCTTGCGGCTCTGACGTCCTTGAGAACGGAAGTGATCGACCTTAGCAACGCGCTACAAAAGGTCAAGGCCGAAAAGCAGCAGCTCGAGTCACAACTGCGACAAAGTCGGGTGAGTGCCAGGGATGAAAAAAGGTTTGTGTACTGCAACAAAAATGGGTACAGGTTGAAAAATGCTCGGACCAGATTGCCCTATGTGATTGTGTAAGGTTCGTGTGTTACCATAATATACTATGTATGCATTTTTAGGTGATATTAAAACAGTACGAATATCTGTATTAGAAAATGAATAAACGGCATACAAAATATCGAGCGTGTTGGCAATATATTGAATGTTAGGTATATATATAAAATGATGGTAACAATTTTTAGGCCCCAACCCAAAAGTTGGGGGCCTATAGAGTTGGGGTGTCCGTCCGTCCGTCCGTCTGTCCGTCATCGCTTTCTTGTACGGGCTAGAACTTTTGAACGGAAGGTCATAGAGACTTGGTTATAGGCTCAAATGAAAGGTCTTGGTCCGTAGATGTGCCTTTTGACCATTTTGGTCAAAAACACCCGACCGGAAGTGGTCAAATTGGCCAAAATAGCCCAAAATAGCGGTTTTTTAAGACTTGAGCTTGTACGGGCCATAACTTTTGAACGGAAGGTCTTAGAGACTTGGTTATAGGCTCAAATGAAAGGTCTTGGCCCGTAGATGTGCCTTTTGACCATTTCGTTCAAAAAACACCCGACCGGAAGTGGTCAAATTGGCCAAAAATAGCGGTTTTCATAGAAAATATATTTCAAATCTACAAAAACCCATTCCCCTTCGAGTTTGGGGGCGGTTGGGGCCTGTTCGTGTTTCACAAATACTTCCTTGTTTTTTTCAATATTCATACGACCCATTTGTAACCATTTTTACCTGCTACAAGATTTGCGTATTCGCATTCTAAATTCAGTTTTATCCCTTAACAGTAATTTGAAATAGTGCATAAGTTTTTTTAGCACAACCGTTAAACCTACTTTAAGGTGGAGAATTGGTCAAGCTCAATCACTTGCCGAAAACCTATCAATCAATTAATAACGAATCCATTGTGAAACTATGTAAAGAAAGGTCAATTTGGCTTTTAAAAGTTTTTGTCTCACTTTAAAACGGCCTCTGGGAGTATTTTTGTGAATGTTCTGAAATAAGCACTGACACACGGTCTAATGGTATGTTTTCTTTGACCGAACCAATAGTTTTGTAAATTGAAGAAAAAAGCTTGACATTAATTGGGAGATGTTGATTAGCAGGTCTTAATGAATAGTTTTTTTTTCTGGTGTTTTGTAACAGTTCCAAAACCAATGCTTGGTGCCTAGATTGGTGATGATCTTGGCAGCTTGCTGTCGGCAAGTTTCCATTGAGTTGTGCAATTTTCTTGCGAGTTATTTTGATCTAATTCGTTCCAATTAGCTTCAGTTTATTGTCACATCTGATGAGATGTCTTCTTAGTTAGGAAGCGCAACAAAACTATATATGTATCATTGTTAATTTTTTTTTATTGTGTTACGTAGGACAGTGGTCATTACCTTATCCGGCTGAATTGTAACACAAAATGGCTTTGAAAATTGACCAGCTTTTATTGTTGGTTAGGGCTTTCATTGTTTATTCTTTTGTGCTTGCAAAAAAAAAAAAAAACGAACGACAAATCGTAAACAAACTAAAAAAATCATAGATACATTTACATGCGAAGCGATTTTTTTATAGGCGACTTTTGCAAATAAAGTAATAAATTTAATATCGAATGTTTTATAACTTGATTTATTCCGATATATCGTGAGTTGATGTTGAGATTACAGCCACTAGATACTGAACTTCACTTTGAATCAGTCATAACGTGGCGGCTCCATCATATGCGCTATTATCGGAAAAGAAGTTGAAATAAGTAGCTAATATTGGTGAATGTAACACCATACCCACATTGGCATGGGCATAGCGGCGTGGAGGTCATCGGTAACTCACACTCTCGCAATCGAGCGGATCATCCTTGAATATGAGAAGAATCTACACGTGTTCGTAGCAATGATCTATGCGCCGTCTTGCCCAATACACTTCATTATGACTTCACAGGAAGATATACAAAAAGAGTGCGATGTTGATAAACACAACTGATTTTTTGTCAGATGGTTAGGTTATGTTCTAACTAGAACAACTAATTATCCCGTGAATTCAGTTAATGAAACAACTCATGTTCTAACTAGAACAACCAATTATCATGTGAATTCAGTTAATGAAACAACTCAGGTTTTCGTTTTCGTTTCCTAATTTTATCCTCAGGATATTTAGATATTTAATGAGATGTATTTTGCTGTCAATTTCAATTTGGCTTGGAGTGAGACTGCCTGTGAATTTGTACCTTGATTTTAAGCAGGCAACACATGAGAAAAGTAAGAAATACTGTACGGGTTAACCATCTAACATCTATTTGCGCATATTTTCCGAGTTTCGTTTTCCTCAATATAATTTGTGTTATATAGATAAATTTATCGAAATAATTGGTGCTTTTTGGATAAGACCTTTGTCAGAAGCTACGATATGTCACTCACGCAATTTTCGTTATTGTAAACTTTGCACCCTTTGTCACTGGTGCCTTGTATCGGGATTCATTTATATAATCCTTCCTTTATCAATGAGTCGTTTTATTTTCCCTTTTTAGGCGGGTGTGGTTGAGGAGCAGTCAACGCGCTACGAAGACCGCATCACTGAGCTTCACAGCGTCATCGCAGAGTTAAGACGCAAACTCGACGCACGACAGTTTCACATCATCAGGTACATTAATGGTTTGAGTCGTTTTATAATGTTATAACACACTGTTTGGTGTAGTAAAACCAAGTTGATTTGGCAAATAATGGCGACATGGAAAACGTCTTTCACCGTTGTTAAAACAATGTTGTGTTAAGCAAAGACCCGTTCAAATGTTATGCCGTCTCAGGTTGACTTTTCGATACCTTTGACATTCGGGAACGTTCGACAAAACAGCATAAGATAAATGGACAAGTTATAAATCTAGAATATAATATCATGGGATATCCTTCTCTTGAGATTATATATGTTAAGCCAAACGGTACCATCAACCCAACAGATATCGGTAGTAATATGAAAATAATGATATGCTTACACATGGTGTAGTTGATGGCCTATGTTTCAGCATATAGTAGGAATTCATGTATGTAATCGAGCTACGGGATAAATCATAATTTGCCAAGGTATGCTGCAAGAATGTGCTCATTAAAGGGGTATTTAGAGCAGCACTGATAGAGACATCCATTAATTGGTGCACTGGTATGCAAAATTGGTACCAAGTATCAATAAAATGATAGGAATACATATGTAGGTCTACACATTATAGGATGATCTATATTTGTTGCTCGTAAATCCTACCTTAAATAAACAAGCATTAATATTTTGTGAAATAAGTCGTACGAACCGCCTGAATAGCTTTTATGTTCTAAATGACCATTGTTTACGCCATAAAATTGCTGTTGTAACTGAAGCCAGGAACAAAGTAAACAGTATCCAGGTAAGTTTAACTGACCATACAACAGTGACTAATTGACTGACCGATTGCCGTGCCAAGATTGACAGATTGACTAGCCGACTAATTACTTGACTGGCATTCGATACGAAAACACTGAACATACACATAATTGTGTTCATTTTCAATATTGCTTTGGAGTCCCCTTTTTCTGGCCCCCTTTCCCCACTCAAAAGTGAAACAGATGAGTTAAGGAAGCTCCAATGCTTGATGTATTGTGCATCATGCCTTGCTGCTTTGATATAGTTGTAGATGTAAAGTAACGACTAACAGGGCAACGCCTGAGTGCGTGATTGATGGAGGATGCTTAGTGATCCCTATCGCATACATGCCAGCAGCTCTATACAATGTATACATCTACAATCATGGTGTATGCATCTTTTAAAACTTGTGGTTGTTGGCTCCCAACGTTGACGTTCTCGCTTTTGAAATCAGGTTCATGTTACCGGTAAAAGTATGTAAAGTCTAAAGAAAAAATCGTATATTTTGTGACATACCCGAAACGACAAGTTTTTCATTTTTTTCCACAAAATTCAGATTACCGATTTAGTTATTATGAGCACTGCGTGCTCGATAAATTTCCAGTTTTCTCACCTTTTTATAATTTTCAAAGATCTTCACCTTTAGTTTTTTCTCCCTGAAACGCCTCGAGTTTCTGATTGATGAGTGCTGCTTAGTGATCCATGTCCGTGCATGACAAGGCCCTATACACATCTTTGATGAATACGTTATGTGCTACTTTTTCTCGACTTTTTTAAACAAAAAAGAAGAAGAAAATGGTGCGTTATGTTTTCTCAAGTGAAAGAAGTC
The DNA here is from genome assembly GCA_001703475.1 of Hydroides elegans. Lineage (NCBI taxonomy): Eukaryota > Metazoa > Annelida > Polychaeta > Sabellida > Serpulidae > Hydroides > Hydroides elegans. Next base: position 10,820 of record LQRL01039544.1, read on the forward strand.
TAGTTAGTAGTTTTGCTAGACATCCAGAACTCTGTAAATATATCACTGTTGTAAATGAGCAAGTAACCAAGTTTTCATTCATCTTATTCTAGTTTTATTTACTATGGCATTTATGTATGTAAAGCTACAGGTGTGATTGCTTACGGTATCATTTTAAGTTCAGGGTTATTACATTCTCGTCCCTTCATTTTTCATTTAAAGCAAACCTTATTCAATATCTCTATGTTTTGATGGATCAATGCTTGATCTTCCAATAGCAAACCGTAACGGGCAGCAGGAGAAATGAAGCAGAGGCACACGCCCATGATGATAAAATTTCAACATGCTAGTACGTTAAAATCATCCAGAGTGTGTATTATGAAGAAAAATAAACGTTTATAGTGTCACCCAAAACGGAGAATAGAGTGTGCAGCGCTGTGTACCATTCAGTTGTGGATTATATAAACTTGACTTCTATTTATCCATTAAATGATACATATGAATCAACTACCAAACTTTCCTTTTTTCAGAGAGGAGGATGAGTCCGTAGGGGAGGAGAAGCGCTTGGAGGATTCGGACAGCGTCAGCGCAAACGACAACCACGCCACACAGTCACTCGACACAAGCGCAGGTAGCTAGTTAGGCTATATAAGAAGTTAAACGAAAAGCAAAACATTAACAAATTAAACTCACTTTTTCGGCTTCTTTAATAATTCAATCAGGGGTTTTGTTTGGTTCAGTTGATTAAAGATCACGCGACACCAGTGCAGGTAGCTAAGGAGATAAATGAATATGTTATGATTCTTTACAAGATGCTCATAGATAACAGTTACTTTTGGCTCGTTTGATAATTCAATCAGGGGGTTTGGTTAGGTTCAGTTGATTTAAGATCACCAGACCACCGTGGCTGTTCTAAAGATATGTGATTTCTTATGAGTTTTTAACAGCATACCGATATGTCGAGCTAAGTTTACCAAAGCCAATTTCATTGTACATGTTTATGTTGATATACATGTACTACAACGAAGTGTCAATGATAGAACCTTAAAATATTAATGTGTAGATAGACGAGTGATCAGCTACAAATGATAAATCATAATAGATCAATGATATCTCAGATTGAATTAGAGATAGCATATTGCAGTTATTAACTCTTCATTCTTCGTATACATATGGGATGCGAAACAGAAGTTCATTAATTTTGCATTAATTGCAGCTAATAATATGGGTCATGATATCCATGGTATGCCTCACTAATGGGCTATTACGCTGTGACTGTATAGATTTATAGATCTGTAATTAATGAAAGGGGTCCTTAATGCTTATTGGTCTTGGGAATGAAGTCGAGTAGGTCTAGAATGTTTATAAACGATACACCGAATTCAAGCACGTCATGGAACAACATAGCAGTGATTAATGAATTGAGTGAAAATTGTGCTTGAAATTATTTATTTCAGATTATTCTTTCAATAATAATCAGTGTAAAAACCTTAAACATTCGAACATAATGTAATTTGGATAATTTGTTCACTATACATTAAGTTAAAAAGGATAACCTTTTCAATAAGATTTACATTACGTATACATGTTGTGCAATGAAATTCATTTATAGATTATTAATATAAATCTATCTGTTCGTTGTATGAAAATATAAACGCTATTTTTAGCCCTCAGCCAAATTTTTACTGAAGGCTATTGCTATCGTCGTGTCCGTCCGTCTGTCTGTCCGTCCGTCTGCCCGTAAACAATTACCTAGTGAACACACTCTAGGCTACAATTCTTCACCAATTGGAATTATATTTGGCATACAGTTAGTATGGGTGCTAATAAAGGTTGGGAGTGTAAATGAGCCATATCCGACTAGGGAAAATTGCCCAACTGGACTTGCATCTCTCATGCCTATGTTTAAAAAAAAAATGCCGAAACAGGATAATACAGTATGTATCTAAATATTTAATTCAATGTACCAATAGGTCTTGACTGGGAAACAGAAATGAGTCAGGTGATCAACACCTTCAACCGCGCTCTGCAGAACCAGCAGCATTCGCTTACTCCGCCGCTGTCGCAGCAACAACTTAACTCGCTACAGCCAGGTCATGCGTCGCCCATCAGAGCCAGGTTAGGGACAATTTGTATTCATGCAAAGTTGGCAAACTTCAGATTCAGATTGCAACCTGTATAATAAACTCTGTCCGGATAGCTAATCCGAGCCATATTTGTATCCTACCTAAAGGATATTGTTAACGGAAATATATATCAATGTTCTATTATGACTTTATCATTTTAAAAGAACATACAATATAAAATTGTTTTCGCATTACATGTATGTCTTTAACCTTGGACCATATTCTTTATCCGTGTTGCAGGTCTCCAATCATTCCATGTTCATCCTCGACGGGAGGGGCCAGCGGTCTGGGCGTGGCCCCGCCGCAGAGTCTTCCAATCAAACCCGTCGCCTCACCTGTCAATCATTCGAACCGACATCTTTTGTCGCCTCTTAGTCCTTCCAATCAGGTAACTTTTTCGTGACACCGTAAGATTGATTAGGTTTTTGTTCAGATTCGGTTGTTGTTTCAGCGTGTGATGCTCGAATAAAAAATTGTAGTGGTTGATTTGTTACGCTGTGATTGGTTGAGCTTTATATTAGTTTCTTGTAAGTACCGGTAAATGCGATCGCCGATGTGGAATTAGCAACCAGATGAATCTATTAATAAAACATATGTAAATGCAAAATAAATTTAATGTTTTTTTAAATATAAATAATTGCTTTATTTTCAGAATCAAGGTAGTTTTCAGTCCCCAGCTTCTAGTCAAAACCTGTGTCCAGTTGAGGAACAGATTCAGTATACAGCCAACTCATTACAGGTACAATAAATTCGAATGATCCAATGTGAATCATAACTTAAAATAATCAATATAGATCACGCTGTGTATCTTATGATATTGATATAAAATCACAAAAGTTGGCCCTGATATAACATATCACTTAATAGGAATATAGTAACCTATGAAAAATAAATATTGTATCATATCATTTGCAATAACTGGTTGACAAAGAGTTTTAATACATTTTAGGAGCAGATAGAAAAGCAACAAGCTAGCCTGGAGATAACAAGTCAACAGCTGCAGAATGTTAAGGACGAACGGGACCGCCTCAATTACAAGGTACGTGTGCATCATCGACTGCCAAATACGCCTGGTATCTAATATCGTTTGAATCTAACATAAGAAACGAAAATAAAGCCTTTTTGCGCAATTTTAGTAGTAATTTGGGTATAACGCGGAAGTTAAATTCTATTTACGTATAAAAGCTTTCATTTTCATTAGGTGAGGGAGTTGCAGTCGCGGTTACAAGGTCTCGAGGCGTCTAGTGCCGCCGGAAGTTGTCCTGCTTCACCAATCAAAAGCCCACAGACTCCTATACGACGGTGAGTACAGTGTACGAGTTATGCGTCAGTGCCATAGGAACTGGAGGTGACTTAAGCGACTACTTATCGAAAATTAAATTAGTTTTTATCGAAAACAAAACATAGATTTGTAATTTATTATGACGTTCGTAGATATAGATGTAATCATGAAAACCTTTTCCGAAAGCTCAATGCGTTAAACGGTATTTTAAATGCTGTATGTTTCATTTCCCTAACGTTTATGCAGCCCGTTGTACAATGTTCAAATAATTTGTTCTATCATGCCAGTATTGACTTATTGCGCTTGAATATTTCAGGGGTTCTCGAGACCTGGGCAGCGGTGATCAGTCACCGGGTCCTCGGGTCGCTGAGTTGAAGAAACTTAAAACATCGGCTTCGGAAGATGCTCCCAAACAAGTACTGGGTGTTGAAATCAGCGCGGCACAGGTGACAGAAATATATTGTCGACGTTTTGTATATAGAATTTTAAGAGTAAATTGGTAGAATATTTGCAATTTTAGAATCGATATACATTTGTACATAAACAATATTAATATCGATGCCTACATTTTCAAAGTACAAGTTTATAAAGTTAACAAAATTCGTGCCACTTAAATTGCTCTATATACATTAAAGTGAAGATGTAAAAGTCATACAATTTTCTGATACTTAGAAGGCCTAAACCTAATTCAAAATACTCCTATCTTCTTTTGCAGCTTCAAACTGCGAAGGTAGCAGAGCACCTCGTGCAAAACATGCTCGAATGTTCCAACATTCAAGAAATCGTGCAATCGGCTTCGAACGCCAGCCAGAGCGGCGCCGTATCGGACAACAAAATCCAAGAATTCGAAATCGAGGTTGAGCGCCTGCAGAGCAAGATCGACCACCTGCGATCTCAGAATGAACTGCTTGGGTTGAGTTTGGAGGAGAGCAAGTCCATGTGCAATAGGCTCTCGGTGATGATGGGCAAGGTGAGTGGCAAAATCAGTGTATGGCAACATGCACATTTTGATGTCACTTCATACATATAACAGGGCGTTGTAAATCAAGATATGATCTGAAAATAGCCATAAGGATGAAACCTGGATAAATTGGGAGTTATGACATATTGGTTGCGTAATGCTTGTGATACAATTTTACATTTGATGTCAAATATTAGTTTTGCGGTTACCTTAATTTGCACAATATATGTTAAGGAAGCGCTCTTTAATCATTAATAATTATCCATACGTATGTGTGCAGTACGAGAGCAACGAAACAGCTTGGCAGCTGGTGTCGGGCTGCAGTCAACAGCTGTTTGAGGCGCAAGAGACTTTGCTGCTTCTAATGGATAGTCAGCAGTCGGTGTTGCTCGCCAACTGCAAGGCGCAGGGACTCGGAAGCACAGGTAAGGGGTGTTCATTTATGGCTAGATGTTAAGTGCAATCTGAAAAGAAGTTTTGGCTAATTTTCTAAACATAGTTTTACGTTATCCACAGATACATGTAGAATGTCTTCTTTTCCAGGAAAATAAGGATAAAAACGTTTATTCAAAAGTCACTAAAGAAGAAAGATAGAAAACAATGATATGAATTCATAGTTTTGGTTTTGTCTACTATGGTCAACTCATATTCTAATCATAAATGATTTCATTTTTCCAGCGACGACCGACTCGGGAATGGGCGACGACAGCAGCGACGAATTGACCGAACAACTGCACAAAGCGCACGTCAACCGCAAAGGGGCCGAGCACATTGCTAAGCAATTGCTGCAGAAACTCGATCGACAGCTGGGCAACGTGCATGTGGTGGGTCAGAATCAACAGCAGGGGCATCCGACACCTAATCAGGGGTCGTCTCCGCCCTGGGAGGAACTGTCGTCTACGAGTAGGACCAATAGGTGAGTATTTTAGGGTATGAACGGATCAGTTAAGGATGTTCAACCAAACGCCTTGCCAATGAAGAGCAATTTACTTTTCAGAGAACACAAATCGTTAGAAAAATAGTTTCAGTCCATATGTACGAAGCCCCATATAGCTAATTTTTTTTTATTCTTATTTTTTAGAATGGAGAAAAAAGTGTATATAAATTTTATATAAAGTTTGTATAAAATTTATGTGATTCAATTAGACTGTAATCCTGTTTTTTTTTCTCACTTAACATCCAATCAAAATTTCCGAAACACTAGTGAGTATAGGAGGTTAGCCGAAGTAAAAATAAAGGAATGACTAGTAGTAATGATAAAAAAACATTGAATTTAATTCGAACCCTTTGCATGTAAATGTTAGGTTTACTAGAACCTCTATATCTATAATGAATTTATTATCATTTTTGAGAAATTGAAATTTGCATTTCCTCATAGTTCATAATGGAAATGATATAAAGAAATTAATAATAACATTTTGTAACCACCAAAATCATGCTGTGAACACATTTAAAATTTAAATTTAAGAAGCATTGTATAAAAAAAAACATAAACTTATCAACACATAAAAATATCAAGAAAAACGTTACAATTAATTTATGATAACTTATCATTAAGTTATCAACAAGTTTATATAAAGTTTTTGCTTAATTTTAATCTATTTTCAATTTTCAATTTTTAATAAAGTTTTTGCTTAATTTTAATCTATTTTCAATTTTCAATTAGAATATCAAGTTAAAAATTAAAAACAAATTCATGATAACTTTTCATTAAGTAATCATAAAACTATCAAAAAGTTAATAATAATAATAATAATAATGCGTTTTTATTCAGGCAACATAGTAACATATTATCACATGTTGAATAGATACAATATAAAATGGAAAACATGAATACATTTGATAACATGAAATAGGAGAACAACTAAAAACATAATACTGAGATGAATTTAAAAATAACTTTGTTGACTAGATATTTCATTGAAATTTAAAGAGACAGTAAGGTACGAAGCTTTTCTTGTATCGATTTGTTCTGCATTTTGGGAGGGGGTACTTCTGATGATTGCGAGTTTGATAGGCGGATGCTATAGGTTTCGGCAGCAAATGATGGAGTTTATGATTCGGGTTCTGCATTTTCTGAAAGAAAGACTTTGTTATTTCAGTTCGGCGTGCTTCTAGGGTTGGGATATGTGCAAAGAGCTTGCTGGTAACTCAGGGTGGGGAGGATAATTCTAAGCACTCTTTTCTGTAGATTCTCTAACTGTAGGGTGAGTTGTACAGTTAGTCCAGGGTGCCACACTTGACAGGCATACTCGAGGACAGGTCTGATAGTGGTAGTGTAAATCAATATCAAATCCTTACAGTTTATGCCTGCTCGCTTCAAGGAGTATAACTGGTAAATGCGGGAAGACGCCTTCTTACAGATTGCGTTAATGTGGTCATTCCACTTCAGGTCACTGCTAAAAAGTTAATATAAAGTTATTGCTAAATTTTAAATTGAAATTTTCCAATATAAATACATGAAGTTAGAAAAAAAATAATTTGCAATAAATTTATGAAAAATTATCATAAAGCTATCATAAAGGTAATGTAAAGGTCTTGATAAAATGATAAGGTAAAGGTTTTCAATTGAGATATCAAAAG
>LQRL01039547.1:3498-13752 GCA_001703475.1 Hydroides elegans
CAACATGTTTTTTGTCGCATAGGACAAGCATTGATATCAGCACGATTGCCGAACAAGGCTCTATTGATACCGTGAGTACATGACATAATGTATTCTAAATAAACATAGTTTATATTGAACGAACCAATGAGAAACATTTATCTCATATTTGAGAAAACATTATTTTAACACCTTTCGATATGTCAACTACTTTCGATAATGCATAGAATGTTATAAGTTTATCAGTAGTCGGTGTGATATTCGTACTAACGAGAGGCAAGACATTTCTAGATAATTTGACTTTTATCTTTGGCTTTTAGCCTTTTACCTTTCTTTTCATTCCAGTGGCTCCCTCTCGAGAACGTCAAATCGGGCATGCTGCACGTGCGTGCCGTCTGGCTTCACCTGAGCAAGGATCCCGATGACCTTGAAAAGGTAGGTCAATGTCAAAGTCACGATCAAACGACAATTTTAGGACAAATCGAAGAAAATAGTTTTTAATCTATGAGCTATGCTAACTGGTTGGTTTCGGGTCTTTCATAAAGCTTGTGAAAACATCGATCTTCAAAACACTTATGTGCTTTGTCGATTTTCATTTTTCAAATAAGTGTTATTCGAGGCAGTCTTAATAGCTCAATATAAGGTTATAAAGCAAAATGATTTAACCTTAGCAAGGATCCTAAGGACCTTGAAAACGATCAATTTGTCGGTCAAACGACAATTTGTGGATTTATTGAATGTCAAATTAATTTCTGGTTTAACAAAATTAGAAAATGGTTATTAGTCTGACTTTGTGAGCTTATGCTAACTGATTGGTTTCGGGTCTTTAATAAAGCGTCGTGACAACGATCTTATAAAACTTATATTCTTATTTACCATGCCTACATGTTTATGTGCTAATTCGGGTTATTATATAAGAAAATTTAGCTGTTTATTTTTTATGAACACTTCTTTCACTCAATGTAAATTACATGAAGACAAATTATTTAAACACATGGTTTGAATTGAAAGTTAACAGTTCTAAAAATTTGTGGATTCAAATGCCGTAAGTTTTGCATATCGTAAAACGTTTGCTCGTTTACTCTCTATAAAACATATCAAGGAGGACATGGTTTGTACATTTTTCGAATGTGCAGCATCCTGTTTTTTTTTTCGCATATAATTTTCAGAGCTAGCTTTTGATATTGTGTATAGCCTATCTTAAATATGCTTTATAATGCTCCGACTGTACTAGGTTTGCAATATGAATATGATTATTTTTTTCCTTTATATTTTATCAAAGTGTTAGATGCCGTTTTCGTAACTTCAGTAGTAAATGTTAAAAGTTAGCTCTTAGCTGCTATTCGTCATATTTTGGTACGTTAAGTTTACACTTATCAGTTGACCTGTTGTAGGTCCTTAGAGCGCAACCAATAGGGCGACCAAGAAGTTCAAAGGTTTGACCTTCCGACCCCTTTTGACCCCATTGCTTCAAACTTGATCTTCAATTTCAATCAACATATTTTCAGCATATACATATTATGATTACATCTTATCAATCCTGCACTGCGAACCTACCCTTTCATTGAAACCCGGAAAAAAAATCGAAAAAATGCACATATTCTGTTTGATTCATATAAATATGTATTGATACCTTTAAACATTGACTTATAGCATATCGTTTTAAAAAACTGTAGGTCTAAATATTTGTTTTGGAAATTCAACAAAATTTCGAAAACGCTACTTGTTGAATTTTGTTTTTATACAGTTTTCTTTGATTTACGTCATTTCTATTTTCTCAAAAACATTATCGATGATCTTATCTAAATATGGTGCTCCTAATTCCCTTGTAAACAAAAAAAAACTTCAAAAATAACACATTTATGGATTTCAATAAATAATGGATACATGACTTGTAATAGACAGCATGGTTACCTTTTTCACATTTTATGGAATGTGTTGAATAATAAGGATTTCATAAATGCAGAAAATCTACATTAAATTACGAAAATAAGCCTTGAATCTGATCATTTAGATTGCAAGTTTGATAAACTCCCCTTCATTTTCGTTTATCAAACTTCCTTTCAAGAAATCATTTCTGTAAGTCTTCCTATTTCATATTTTTGTTTGAACGATATACTTTCGTAAACTTTACTTAGGAGAAGTACATTCGTCAGAAACGAATTATCGATGATCCGTCTATTGGAATACCGGAAAAGGTTATCACAAGAATAAAAAACTTGTTGGCAAATTAAGTTGGTTTACCCATTTTTTGAAAAAGAGTTATATTTTACATGGAAGGATTATTATTTTGATTATTCCAATATTACGTCATTATATTTAAGATGCTTTGTGAAATACCGCGTTTTACATTTTGATTTCTTATATTTTATTTTATGTTATTATTTATATATTCATGTTTCTTTATCACATTCATATGTTTTTGATACAGCTGGATTTTCAGGGTTGTTTTAATTTGAATTCAGGAGCAGAATACAGCAATAGTGGATTTTTCACCAATTTGTTTCTTGATCTTCTTTATTTGCATATAAGTAACAATATGTTCGGAGTTCTTCTGAGATATGAGATAAGTTTTCTTCAAATTTACCTGTTTATAATAAATATTTGTGTTTTTAAACGATTAAGGAGAGTGAAAAACTGGTATGTATCGGCATGTAGCCATTTCTTTGACAATATAGCTTTTCATCGTTTAACGGTCATGCCAAATATTGCACTTATACAAACGTTAGAGGCTTTAAATGGAAGTAAACTCTTAAGTCCAGAAAATATGTCTATAATGTATAGTTAGAGTCTTGCCGTCTTTCTTAATTTACTTCAAAATCTCCATTGTTGTCAACTGACTCCAGCCTTGCCCTTTCAGAAAAAAATCACCAAGTTCAATTATCATCCTTTCAATAACTAAAACGTTGGTTTCGATAGAAATACTATCAGATGATTTTTTTTTCCACCTCGGCTCCCAATACCTATTTTATCGTGACTCAATTAAATAGATTGTATTTTACGATGTTACGTATGTTGGGTAAGGATAAATCTAGTATCTGAACGTTTTTGAGCATGTGTGGAGGTACATATGCATATCATGGGGTGTGTTGTGACGGTGCACCGAAATTAATGCATCTTGTCAAACATCGCAGCAGTATTCCGAATAAACATTTAAATCATAGTACAGTTGTAGCTTCAAATGTAATGGTTGAAAGGGAAAAAAAATGCTACAGTGAACTTTGTTAAGTTTCATGTTATACAATTCTCAGGTTTATTTAATTATTTTTGTTAAGGCGCATAAAGATATCTTTTCAAACGATCAGGTAAAATTACATTATTTGCACTAGAAAAGGTAAGAGGTTTGCCCTTTTGGGTTGGTACCCTTACTTACCAAATTATGACCCACGTTTAATATTCACTTTGTATAACTTTGACACTTTATTTTAGGATCATATGCATTATGTTCGCGTTTTATGGCGAATAGCTATTTAATTGGAATTACAAGGTGCAACATTATATATTTTCTTTTACGGTGGTTCAATAATATTTTCGCACGATTCATGAAAGTTCAATTTATTATAGGCTATATGTCGGTTAATAGAATGTTTGTACATATCACTTATTGTTTGTTTGAGATAATAAGTATGATTTATTCCAGATATCGTAGAATCTATATCGAAACATGGTTAAAGAACAAACATTGAATATCAAAATATCTTTCCAGTGTATAACATGCTTTGCTTTAAAAGTCATAGTTATAAATTTGTTGACCTGTTTACTTTACACCTAGGTCGACTAACGTGTAAAGATCAAACACCGTTTGCTGTGTTGCTGAGCTTTACATTGTTTTCATCCATACTAACTCGAAATATTTTACTTTTGTATTTCTTCCATACCTCTTTGTTCGTTTCAACAACAACTATTCCTGCTATTAAAAAAAATTAAAGATTAATGTTTTTCAATTTGAAGACTCAGTTATGAATTTATTTTTAAATACTTGTATTAGGTCTTTCGATTGGTATAAGTTTGAAAAATACTTTCCTACTATTGTGGTTTCATCTGATTGAATGATTATCCTTTGATGTCAAATTAAATGTTTTTGTTAAATACCGTATAATATTTCCTTATTTTAATCCTGATTACATTTATGATTTTCATGATGTGATTTTCCAAAAATGTATTTGTAGTTCAATGCGATTTAATATTTTAAAATTTAAAATAAATGTATATTTTTGTTTATTTGTAGTCATTGGGCAAGAACATGGAGATCCGTTCTCAAACCGGAAGTGAGGAACATTTGTCGGCTGCTCTCCTATTGGTCACTGTCGATTCGGCCAAGGAACTTCCGGTGAGTTTGAAAGAATGCATATGATTGGTCTATTCAAACAATGTTTAATAATATTTCAAATGAAAGAGTGAATCTTACTGGTCGATTCAAATGAAGAGTTTTATCACAGTTGTATTTCATGTGAAAGAGTGCATGCATTTTATTGGTAGGCCCAAACGTTTATTTGATTATTTCACATTTTATAATATAGGTGATCTGCAATAGTTAAAAACTTCTATGCTCACATAGTTTTCTAGTTTAATCGTATCTTGTTTTTAGTAATTTAACTATTTGCTGACACAACAATGCTTTAATATTTCCATGTTTCTTTTGTTTTACTTATTTATCATTATGCCAACAAAAGTATACGAATTCTCCATTTCAATAGCAGTTGTATCGTGCTAATTAACTGATAAAACTAAATGAATATATGTACTTAGTTTTTATCTGATTAATATCCTAATTATAATATGTCGTTTAATGATTATAAATTAATTTCTAATTGTTCTTTTAAACTTACATATTTCTTGCTTAGATGTTGACCATTTAAACATTTTCTTGGGATCATTAGTCCTTTGAGTTTTACAAATTCTTAATATCCATATTTTGTTGAAGTTGGTTCATATAATGCAAGGAATAACCCAAACACTCAAAAACGTATGTCGAATGTAAATTTCATGCACATGCATACCATTACTGTACAAATGAAATGCATATCTGTTTAAAATGCCATATAAATTTGTATTCTAACTTAACTAAGTAGCGTTATACATTATCAAATCGACAATTGCTTTCAAATGATGATGGTAAAAAGATGAGGAACTTGGTATGGTTTTTAGTTTTAGTTATGACATTAGCTCAGATGTCTTTAGATATATGAAGATGTAAACATAGTTGGGAAAATATATATATCCTCAGGTGACATTTAAGTTCGCAAATTAAAATGATATTATATATGCTCTGTACCTATCATAAGTTTCAACTTCTAGGGTGTTTTTTGAGTAACTTTATATTTCAATGTTTTTCGAAAAAGAGACGCTTTAAGGTATACAGTTGATTTACGCGATAAGCTTTTTGGATATATAGAATTTGTTTTGATTTATAAGATACCAGCAAATGTAACCTGAAATAAGAAGGCTAACTCATACGTACTGTATGTGGATACATTAAACTACATGTATTTTCCTATTGACCATGGCCATGCAGTGACTGAGTGTATACATATTTCAGTTAACTAGGAAATTAGTGAAGTTGAATTCAAATGAATGTCCAAACAAAATTGTGGTAACATGTTTTTCCTAGAATTAAGACTTCTTCATTTTTATGTTTCTATTGTAAATAAATCATTTCTATTATACATGATTCTGATGCAAAAGTTTTGATTTCGATATTTTTCAGTCAAAGACGGTAAATGTTGGCTTTGCTTGACATTCTTCTCCTTTTTTGGTTTTAAATATCTCCGCATGAGCTTTCCAACGTATTAAACACGCTATTCTTAGCTTAGCAATTGACTGGATTCAATATTGAAGTCAATATGGATATGGTTTTCAAAACATTAAGAAAATAGGGTTGTAGGAAGGTGGAAAAGGAAATACATGTAGATGCATGGTAAATTGTATTTAATCGTTAGACTCTATGGACTTTTTCAAGGGGAAAAGTATGGACCCAAAAGTATACTTAAGTTTCTATATGACTGAAATATCGAATCACATAGTTAAGTTTAAAAGCTAAAAAATGCTTTGGCTCATGTAAGTCGGTAGCTTTTGTTATCTATGTACATTGAAATCGCCTAAAGGTCTATATCCAAAATGAGTGGGTTAAAAAACTAAATATTGGAAGTTTTGTTTACAATTGAGTCTTGTACATATCTTTATATCCTCGTTCTGAAAAAAACGCTGTTTCACGCATTGCGCTTAATTTAAAGTGTGTAATCCGGAGATTTTGGATTTGAAAAAAAAAAAGACAGCATTAAACATGTAGCAAAATAAGTTCGGTTTGCTTTTTACGTTATTTTTTAACGACTAACAGCTTAATCAATGGAACTTATCCACAATATTTGATATTTTTCTGTTTTATTGCATTCTTATTTATTTTCATTTTGAATGTTGAACAGCGAAGAGGCTATTTATCCACTGCTTATATTACAAATAGGTAGCACATAATTGCAAATGAGTTGCATTCATCATTAGCATACGATCTTTTAACTCCTGTTGATAGTTTGGACATTATTAGAAATTTTCATTTAGACTGAAAGCGTTGCTATCTTTTGTCCTGACCCCCACTAATTAAATCATTTAGTTTTTTTTAACTGCAATACACAGTTCTGTAACTTGTTTTTCTTCTCTGATATATTTATAAAGTGAACGCTTAAAGCTTGAATAGCTGAAAAACGTCTGTTTATAACAAAACACAAATCAAAATACTTAAGCGAGACGCAACTTATATTTTGTAAGCGTCAAGAATAAGCAAAATAAGGCAAAGATGTTTTATGGTAAAATATATATATCTCATATAAAAATGTTTCCCGGTTACTCAAAAAAGACTTTCCATAATTTGTTGAAAGCTAGTCATGCATACAGAGATAACATCAATAATGTGTTATGATTATGGAAAATGCAAAACAGAAGCTCAATTTATTGATAAAATGTATCGGAATCATATAAATGTTTCTTAATTTCGAGAGCGAGTAGAAAGGCCCAGGCCTTTTTCTAGAGCTACCCGGTACATGTACATGTTGTAGAACTGACACTGTATGACATGTAGGCATTCTACTCATTAAACGAAAGATAAAATGTATGAAATCATGTCTTAATAACTATTCCGTCTTTATTTTTTTTTTCTCATCAGCGAGCCAAGAAATCGATGAGCGAACCTTCTCCCATGGTGAAAGTAACGGTCGCCAACAAGACCCTTGAGAGCAACACCCAGGCCAACACCGTGAACCCACTGTGGGAGCACAACTTTGAGTTCTTGATTCATAATCCAAAACTACAGGAACTTGAATTGGAGGTTAGTGCTAAAAACCAAAACCCAACCCCCATCCCGCCCCTCGCCAATTTGATAAATCATCAAGAAGAACTGAGGTTATTGCTTAAACCCACCCTTACCCATCCACCGAACTTCATGTCTAAACACTAGATAGCAACACACATGCAAATACTGTTACTGTCAACCCGCTATGGGAACACGACTTTGAGTTCTTGATTCATAATCCAAAACTGCAGGAACTCGTGCCCCTTCAAATCAGCATTGGTATCAGTGACAGGAAATCGAATTTGAGGATACCCCCTCCACCCCCCGCCATTCGCTTTGATATTTACTAGCGTTAGCGCCCTCGGTTGGATATTCTCTCGATCTATCCCTGTCATACCTTTAAGATATCGTTCCTCACAAACCCCGTACCCGATTTAAAAAAAAATATTAAAACATGTTAAATTTATATCTATTTGTACTTTCTACAGGTCGTAGATACGAAGAAAGGCGAGAAATCCCTGGGCACCTTCGTCTACTCGATCAAGAACTTGTTGACTGCCCGTGATATGACTGTTTCGCGCCCTTTCCATTTGAACAACAGCTCGCCTAATGCCACGGTGCAGATCAGGCTCTGCTTGAGGGTATGTATGGTTATAACCAGATAGATAGATTTATACATTTGTTATAAAATGCGTTTCGAAGGCATTACGATATATCCTTGAATCGAATTTTGAAGGCAGAGGTAGAACCTGAACTAACTCATCAAGGAATATTTCAATTCCCCCCTTTATCGTAGAAAAGCTCCATGTGCCTACCGGTATGTCTCTTATGTCTAGCCGATCACATCCATTACAATAATTTCCAGTGCATTGTATCCAAACATCCATATAATCTTGAACCTAATCAATTTTCTATTTTCCCCTCTCAGGTGCTGTCAAGTGAGCTCCCTGCGGACTGGGCCCTGGACACGGGAGTGCCCGAGCCCATCATTGTGGACGAGGACCCGCAACCAGGCACTGATCTTGATGAAGCGGTCAGTATTTTACTATTTATTGCACGGGGTGAAATTTAAGCATTTATTGCACGGGTGGAGTATGGCATATGGGGCCAATAAAACTGTTATTACCCGAGCCCATCATTGTGGACGAGGACCCGCAACCAGGCACTGATCTTGATGAAGCGGTCAGTATTTTACTATTTATTGCACGGGGTGAAATTTAAGCATTTATTGCACGGGTGGAGTATGGCATGTGGGGCCAATAAAACTGTTATTACCCGAGCCCATCATTGTGGACGAGGACCCGCAACCAGGCACTGACCTCGATGAGGCGGTCAGTATTTGAGCCTTTATAGCACGGTATTTCAACTTTAATTGCACGGGGCCAATATTTGAGATTTTATTGTACTCTGAGGTAAGGGGGCAGTGCGGGGAAAGGGTCAATATCGCTTTTATTTTCCTGGCCAATTATCGTCGACGAGTATCCGTAACCATGCACCGATCTCAATGATGCGGTCAGTGAACCTTTAATGCGAATCGTCAAAGAAACCATTAGATTAGATTACATGCATGTACACTGGTATTTGCTTGGTATAGATAAGGCCTTTTTTTCGCTTCCATATCTCATTTCATATTAAGAAGCGTAGATTAAATGGGCATGTGACTTTTGGCGTGTAAATAAAGGCAATTAAACCATTAAAATTAAGTTAAAGCACGTCCTATACCGAATACATGGTTTCTTTGTTTCTTGAGATAGGACAGGCCGGATCAAACTTTGCCCAAAGCAAACTTTATGTCTTGTCACTGTCAAATTCCCTTGTTATCAGGCTAACTCGCGCCGAGAGAGCGACGTCGACCCTCCCAGTGCCCCAGGCGCACCTGCTGCCGCGCCTTCGGCCCCTGCTGCACCTGCATCATCTACGCCTTCGGCTCAACCAGCCGTGCAGGAACAGCAGCCTATCATTGATGCACCTGCAGGTCGGTTTGGGTGTTATTCCTTTACTCAACTTTTAGACGTGTAAAACCGTCCCCAACTTCCCTCTCTCTCTCTCTCCTCCCCTCTCTCTCTCTCTCTCTAGCTCTATCTCTATCTATCTCCTTCTGTCTTACCATCTTGCTGCCCCCTTCTCCAGCCCCCTCCGTGCCGTACCTATGGATGCATACAGGGGGGTATATCTTCACTAGATATCCACTTTTTTCCCTAGTTTACCGTTTAAGCCGCTAATATATTCTCTCTCAACGTTTTAAGTGTCCATTTTCTGAGGTAATATCATGAGAAAATACTGTATCAATGTCTTACCTATTTGACAAAGATAGTAAAAAAAAATATTCAAATTAAAAAAAAAACGATTGCGCCGTTAACTTTTACAAATCACACAATGAAAGTAGGCTTAAAAAAATGTATCTCTTCGGTCTCTAAATAAAATATAGCCATAGAAGTCAAGATTGACACAGTGTTTATGATTTGATTGCGCTCCTATACTGGGGTTGTGAGATGTTGGTTTTGATTACGGCAAATTGAGATAAGCTTGAGGAATCAAATCAATGTCATTTTAAAATTGTATTACCATATTTAAGCCCAATAATATATTTTCTTTTCTACAGGTGTTGAAGATCTGATCATCCCTCAGCCCTCGGACACCATGCAAGCCAGGGCGCCGGGCACAGAAATACGCCAGAGGACTGCGCCCCAGGTCCAAGCGTAAGTACTTTGTATATTGGTGGAGAGCCACGTTTATTTAAATACTTAAAAAAAAACATCGGACATCAGTACCCGAATCAAATGTTTTCCGTCCTAAAAGAGAACCGAAATACATACGCCAGGTCAAAGCGTTTGTACAAATGATGGATCTATGAGTGGAAAAACTCGCCTTTTTAGATATTTGTAAACTGATTCCAACTCAGCAACAGCAGTGAATAGAATTATGGACCATATTGCAATAAGTATCATTGCATTTATCCTATTTATGAGACGATGAGATGATTTTTGCCATGA
>LQRL01039550.1:4064-14135 GCA_001703475.1 Hydroides elegans
ATCAAACGCGCGTGCTATTTTCTTTTTGTGTGTGCTCATTGTTGCTTTATCGTTATATTTTTTCAGACATTTTTTATCAAATCAGTAATTTATTATATCAGCGATGAGAGGAAAATGCGACGAAAATTCTTAGAAATGTCTAGCAAAGATATAGATGTAGCTCATCAAGTGGAGGAACCAGATGATTCCGGGTTTTTCACTTCGATTTGCCAAGATAAATTTGAAGGTATGTTTTTCGTTTTCTATCCTATGGATATAGATTAAAGCATCAGTGATCAAGCTGTTTTCTTATATATTCTAATTCAGATGGTCTCAGCTAAATACAATTATACATTATGCAAGTATGTGTAAATAGTAACAATAACCTCTGAATAACAAGATTGTGTTCGTTTTATTAAAAGTAGGGAATAGATATCTTACAAAGCTCTGTGCCCTAATATGCGGTATGCAACTTATAAAGAAATAACTAAAACCTTGTCTAATAAATATCAATTTCTAGTTCACAAAAACATATTGTGGATTAATGTTGATTATTTTACATTAAGGCATAATTATTGATTTTAATAATCGTCCTGTAAGTGGATAATGTGACTTCAAGATGATAAAGGGTGATAGATGAATCTGTCTTATGTTAGGTGATACATAAGAGAAAATGCAAAAATGGTATACATTGCGGAGCGGAATACAATCCCTGCATTGTACATACGTACAAGAATATTGACATAACATATTTTTACACTAATAATATCAATGTTTCAGATTCTGCAGATGAACAGTTCCAACGTACAGATGATGTCAATGACGATTGCAATGGATCGGAAAATGGACAGCAATGTTGCGGTGGTTATTTTTGCATATGATTTGATATTTTCAAATCACCATTAATATGTTTTTATATTAGAAATAACCCACCAATTTTGACAATTTTATTATTGTGGAATGTATTATGTTTGTATAACAATATATATCACATTGGTTCTTATTATTGCGTGTTCATAGTTCTTAAATGCATATTACATTGTACATGTACTCTAAGTTCTCTCAGTTGACAATGTTGGCACATTTAACACAGTAAAATAACCTTCATACTGCATTTTATTAGGATATATGAAAACGAATGTGATATATTTCATTTATCATCCAGATGATTATGAACCGATGAGAGAACCAGATGTCGCTTTGGATCGTATCGTAGAACTGCCTTTAGGTATTCAAAAACTCTAAGATTAGAAGCAAATTGTAACTATGTATTGTTTAATTTTGACAAATAATAGACATAGCTTCGTTAATTAGAGAGATATATAATAGAAAGATTCGATGCCTCAATTAATCTGATACTGTTATACGTTTAATCTTTCATGTGAAGAAAACGATGGATTAATAACGGAATGCCTTTTCTGCAATCAGTCAACTATTATATTGATATAATAGCAATACATCGGCCATTTAAATATTGATAGCATCCTCTTTAGGGGAGATTTCAGTTGAAGATAGGAGTCCAGAAAGAGATTCGAATTCAGGAGTGCAGCCTCCTTGCAATGATGACCAGCTGCAGCATACTGTCTCAAAAGATGGCGTGGCAAACAACTGCAACTGCGAGTCTAAATGTGGTATGTAATTTAGATTATTGAGGATGCGATTTGAATTTATTTTGTGAATGTGTTACTCTGGATAATAAGCAGAAAAAGAAAGGACAAATAAAGGACAGCAATGTTGCGGTTGTTATTTTGTATATCTTTTAATATTTTTAAGATCACTATTAATATGTTTTTATATTAGAAATAACCCAAATTTGACAGTTTTTTATTATTTTGGAATGTATTATGTTGGGAAAACAATATAAATCACATCAAATCTTACTATTATAGGAGTGTTTATAGTTCTTAAATGCATATCACATTGTACATGTACTCTAAGTACTTTCACTTGACAATGTTGGCACATTAAACACAGTAAAATAACATACATACTGCATTTTATTAGGATTTATGAAAATGAATGTGATCTATTTTATTCATTATTCAGATGATGATGAATCGATGACAGAACAGGATGTTGCTTTGGATCAGATCGTAGAACTGTCTTTAGGTATTTAACAACGTTTAGAATTAAAAGCAAAATGGAATTATGTATTGTTTCGTTTCGACAAATAACAGACATAGCTTCGTTGATTAGAGAGAAATATAATAGAAAGATTCGATGCCTCAATTAATCTGATACTGTTATACTTTTAATCTTTCCTGAGAAAAAAAGATGGATTAATAACAGAATGTCTTTTCTGCAATCAATTAACAATTATATTTATATAATAGCAATACATCGGCTATTTAAATATTGATAGCATCCTCTTTAGGGGAGATTCCAGTTGAAGATAAGAGTTCAGGAAGAGATTCAAATTCAGAAGGGCCGCTTTCTTGTTATGATGACCAGCTGCAGCAAACTGTCCCAAAAGAAGGCGCTGCAACCAACTGCGAGTCAAAATGTGGTACGTAATTTAGATAATTGAGGATGCGATTTGAATTAATTTTGTGTTTGTATCACTCTGGATACCTTTTATCTCATATCTAAGATTCTTTTATCTTGCCCGTTATTTCTAGAGCAAGATGACAACATATTATCACATTCATGGAACATACACAAGTACTTCGTACGTCAAACTCATATTTGCATTATATCTAGCAAAATAGATATTAAATTAGATTTGTCCTATATAATTATGCAATTTGGTAACGTCCTATATATAGGAAAAGATTTCTTTTTATATTCCCTGGATATTCTCTTTATAAGATGTAGAACGGTTTCCCTTTATATGCCCTTTATATTCCCCTTATATCATATAGAACTTAATGATACAAACATCACTTCACAAGATCGCACACAACACTAATGTTCAACGCACCAACCATTTCAAACCAAATATGCTAAAATACGTATATGCATCTAATCATGACTTAACTAATATCGTTATATTATCACAATATTTCCTAGTGATTTTAAATGTACTCATGTGCTACCTTCAAATGAAACAGCAGATATCTCCTTAAATTATTATACTACAGGACATAGAAAGCCAATTGTATATAATTTAATATTCAATTTCATAATTTTAGGTTTTGTGTGTCAAACTCAAAACAATGAACATTTTTGGTTAATGAATGGTTTTGATTAGAAAGTATTGGGTAATTGAGAAATCTATCGATTGCATTTGATACCGTAAACATATAGGATTAAATTGCTTCTTGCAGATTCAGTTAAGGAAAGAAATGCAGTGGTGCGACCAAAGGATTCAAGTTCAGGTCCAAGAAGATCCGTGAAATCATCAAGTGCGTTATACAATATTGTGAATATTATTATCTTATGTTCTATTATGGAGCAATGATAAGCATTATAATGATAAGCATATTTAATCATAAAATTAGATTGATTTGATCTGTGTAATCATTTTTCTTTTGAAAATACATAAATAATATGCTATAAAGAATTAAGAATTTATTCAAATAATCTTAATGAAAACTTTCAACTTTTAAAAGTTTTGAATTATATTTTCTCAATTGCTGGTAACTTAATTACTTATATAAAACTTGAAAGACTATTTCATTACCCCACGTATGTGTGACGTAATTCGGGGGAATGTGTATATTCATAACATGTTTACATATTTAATTCGATGAAACTTTAGAAAACCGTACAACTGAAGGCATAAAGGCACGACAAATCTCATGTCATGCTGACGGTATGACTTTAATAGTTAACATTCATATTGGCATTTCTAAAATATCAAAATAAAACTTAAAATACATAAAACAAACACATAAAAATGCTTAAAAAGTACAAAATACAATTAAACTATCCTAATTGTTAAAACAACAACATTTGAATTTCCATACAAAATTTCGCTTATTTACTAAATCGATATATGTATGGTAACTAATTATTGCTTGCTGAAAACAAAACATGCAAGACCAAAATATTCTTAATATGGCTCGTTTCCTAATAAGGAATGGCTTTTATTTTTTACAGGATTAAGAGGATCTCGTTTTAGAAGTGCAGAAAACTATTCCCTTTGTCAGACAACAGAACCTATCTATCATGTAAAAGGTAATTATAAATTTACGAAACATCGATATTTAGAAACGCAACATCATTTGATTAACGTAGATAATTGCTCTTAACAAACATCGCGGTAACGCGATGGCAAAAATGTACCTTATTATATGCAAATTAGTCAATAAAATATTGCATCTTCTACAGAAACGGAGACGACTAATGAGGAACCTATTGCCTATAAAAGCGAAGAGGAAGAATCATTATCTCATATAGGTTTGTTGATTTGAAACACTTCAGTACTTAGATAAACATATCATTGCTGTGTTATCATTAACAATGTTGTTTACTATAATTTATAGCTTCATCCCTATTTGAAATAAGAATATTTATGTTTTTATATGTTTAAAAGTTCCAAAATCAATGTTGGCTGTTTTATGTTGAGTATCAAAAAGACAGACTCCGGTCAGGTTTGAATATTTCAATCGACATCGGGGTACCCCTTCCAAACATAAGCGCTTAAATGATTATTTCATTATCTTGTTTAAATCAAAAATGTTGTTTTGATATAATTCATAGCTTTATTCCTTATGTCTAATATGTTTAAAAGTTCCAAAACCAATGCTATCTGTTCTATCTGTCATTCGATACCCAGTAAAACTTCACTCAAATCAAAAATAAGAAAAATAATTCATCCATGAGCAATTCTAAATTTATTATTTAAAAAATACTTATATTTTATTCATATAATCAAAGTATGTTAAAGACGTCCTAAACGAGAAATAAATGTTAATGCATGGGTTCTATCCCGGGTCGTTTCGCTTATTGTGGCTTGTTGTGTTTTGATGGTATTTGTTTGATAATATTGCTGAGCAGTAATATCACATTCATATATTTTTTTGTGACTTTAATTTGTATATTAGGAGCTGCTGCGCCACAGCTGCGTTGTAATTTACCGACAAATTCATCTTCCACAGGTATATTCAAACTTCATTCACCTCCTCAACTTTGCACACAATTTAGAAACTGTCTTGCTGCTATTACGATGTATAAATTTATAAATAAATAATGTGTATGTTTGTGTGTGTATGTATGTATGTGTATGCGTTAGGAAGTGTGTTAATATAATTGTAAATATGTATAAATTACAAAAACTATTTGATGCAACAATTTATGCTTTGAACTAAATTTTGATAAGATATTCTGAAGGTATTATCTAAAATAAAGTCATGTGTAAAAATAACAAATATTCACACAAATTTATTTGACTGCCCTTTTTTCATTTTCCATGCACTCATTAAAATTAAGTTAATGCAGTTGTAACAGTTATTACTTTTTTATGGTTGTATTCAAGCACGGTCATTCATATATTATTGATTTCAGAGTCACAATCAATGCAGATAAAGGATGAAATGTGTGAACGATTAGTTGTGCAAGGCTCCGATATTCTACGCAACACGCTAATAAACAATAATGACATTGCTTCCAAATTATGCGAACAAGGTTTCCTCAGCAATAGTGACCTTATGGATGTTTTAAATCGTAGGAATAATAGAACAAGACAAGCGGATTTCTTACTTCAATTGGTAATAGATAATGGATGTTGCAAATCATTTATGAAGCTGTTGGAAGAATATGAGCTCAAAATATATAAAGGCCTCACAAGTGTTTTAACGAACTCAAATCGCAGCATTCAACACGTCAAAGAAGATTGTCGTGAGTATATTTCAATCAAAACAATTCAACCATTCATAAGTTCAAAGTTTGTCACTTTAAACCGAACATTTGGTTTTGAAAATCAATAAAGCAAATCAACGACACTAGGATAATAGGATGAATTTTACATTTCAGTTTTGACTCGAAGACATAAATGGGCATTAAAGTCAAATCTTTCTCGCATACAAAGTTGCAAAGGCACGAGAAACATTATAACACAACTAGTCACGAAATGCCATATAAACCACGAAGATGAAAAACTCATTCAATCATTTTCTAATGAAACCGACCAAATGACTGTTATATATGACCTAGTGGCAAAAGGCACGGTAAAATGCTATGATGATTTCTTGGACATTCTACGCAACACAAACAATGGGAACGTAGCTGAGATGATAAATGAATGCTTTGAAAACATAACAGAAGGTAATGTCAATAATTTGATTTTAAGGAGTTGCATATACATGCTTTAAAAATGATTTCGATAGTAAAGTTGACAGCTAAAGTAAGTTACAACACAGAGACAATTGAACAAATATCAATAATCTAAATATAACTAATTGAAACTAAAATTATTTCAGCTGAAGCTGAGGAAAAAGAATTCGTACAAATACACCAAGATGAGCAGCAAAAAATGCGTCTAGCCAATCGAATAAAATTCAAAGTAACATCTCCACGATACGGAAGTGTTATATTAGAAGTAGTAGTCGATAGCTGGTTAGACGTCATAACGTTTTTAAGTGATGTGAAGACGAATAGAATGAAGGCACGAATTACACAGTACCTAGAAGAAACTGAATTTGACATTAAAGAATTCAATTTCATTAATGTTGAAGCCAGGCTTAGCTATCAGGATCGCATGCTTGATCAAAAGACAGGTAACAGTTCCTTAACTATAACTTTATAGAACATATATGAATGCATTAGCGTTTACAATTTATTCATGAGAAACAGCTCAATAGACTAATACATAATGCTGATTTCTTAATGTAATTTGTTGGATTAACCCAAGCTGGCAATCCGACGACGCAAAACTATTTTCTTATAAAATCACTTTCTATAAATGGAAAAGCTCGAATGAGCTACCAACAATATCTATCAGGAAAATAATTTCTTGTGTCATAGAAACTTAGATCATATAACAATATACAAATTTCAGGTCTTCTGGATACTGTACAATATGCATATTGCCATGAAAAGGAGGAATGGTATTGGACGATTGACAATCTTCACTGGTGTCATATATCCCGAGTTCTATGGCCTTTTGAGAGCTCATACAAGCACATCCCATCAAGTCGAGATCAGGATATTCTAAAAGTAATCTTCGATTGTTAAATCATGTGAATACGATATTGAAAACAAAAACTGTTAGTGGAATAAAAATAAATCTTCCCACATATTGTTGAAAATATTCATGTTGTTTTTCAGTCTCTTTTCACACGGAGAATCCCAGCAAGAACCGCAAAAGAATGTCCTGTTTGTAAGTTTAATGCTCATTTTTTGATTTGATGTTATACAATTCCATGCCAAATAAATTTCATGCTTGACTACTCATAACATTTACAAAATGTAGCTTTTGTGCTTAAAGAAGACACGCTCTCCCTTGGAAAAAAATGTCTTGAAACATCAAAATAAGAAATTGTTTCATATTTTATTTATAAACAGTCATAAAACATTGCAGTTTTGAAGTCAACTATTAAATTTACAAATTAAAAATATAAATTATTAAACTTATGTTCTAATCAACTATATGGGCCATTTTTCATTAAATGTCTCAACATGGTTTTTCACGTCTCTATTCAACCCCTATTTGACACCACAGGTCTTGTCACAGCTCAGATCAAATACACGTGTATTAACTAAACCTTTCGGAAAAGTTGTGGAAAGGTCTGAGGTTTGCAAAACCATATTTGAGACTAGTCAAGTACCGAAGATGAACTATTTGGCCTATATATCCAGGTTTGCATTAAATGTAGTGGGCATTGTTCATTGTCATTGTTCATATGTTTGAAAACAACTTCTTTTGCTTTACATAGGCATGATGAGAGACTTGTACAGCGACGCAGTTAAGGAGGCGGATATAACTCAAATCAGAGTAGAACTTGTACTGAACTTTCTAAACATACCTGGTCTAAATGACAATGAGGGTGAGTCCATTGCAACCTTTCTATATGGATATTCCATAATCTATAATTTGGGGAAAACATGTTGTTTAGTTCGAGTATTACTTCACAAAGTATTTACTGTATCAATTCATTTAAAGGCAATCATCTTAATTTGAATGTTTGAATCGTAATTTATAGACTCTATCGAAAAAGAAAGTTCAGAAATCCAAACGACGTCAACAAAAACCAAGGGGAGTGCCTCATTATCAAATGGACTACAAATGACAGATACACAAGAGTATCTCAAAGTGAAATCTCAATATGCATCGCCCCACATTTGTGGCTTACATCAAAACCCACAGACGAATAGTGATGAACAGCAGGGTAAAGTCACATTAATCACATGTTTTTATAATGATATTGCATTGATCAAACATAACAATTCTGTTATAAATTTATTGTTAAAATGAAATTTGTTTTCTTATTGATGAAATAACGAGCCGTTTGTTTTTTTAAATAAGTCATTTGTTTTTTTTTATTTGAAAAACAAATTACGGGCCATTAAGTTTCAGATTTCGCTTTTCAAATTAAAAGCGTATACTCTAATTAAGCCAAATATTGCTATATTCTAAAATCATGTTTAAGGCTCAGCTGAACATGCGAGAACTACACGTCAAACAGTCTCAACAAATCGCCAACCAGCTTCAAACTGGATGGGACTACCAGCTACTCTGCAATATCAACAATTGGAACCAAACAAAATTTCACAGGTCCGTGACTTTCAACAAACTGTGCCAAAGGATCACAGTAAACTACAAGGTAATATATCCAATCAAACACAAGTATTAAAGAAGATGACACAACATGCTTGTGATAAAGACAACGATATTGTAATTCCATTAGGACGTCAGAGTTACAACGTATCCAAGTTTCTCCGCCTCCATGGCACACCCAACTCCAGTCGGTTAGCTATCATTGATAAGTTTGTACAACTGTTGGATACTAAAGTTCATATTACCTCATCTGATCCAAGGTACTCTCACATCTATCAGGGCATTGACACTATTGTTAAACGTATCATTTGTGCGCTCAGTAAAAAGGATCCCTACTTTGATTCTGTGAGGGTACGGCAAACAGGGAGTATCACATCAGGGGTAAAAGTAGGACTACCACATGAGGCAGATTATATGCTTAGGTTGCCAGAGGACAAAAAATTACGAACAGGGAAATCTTTTGACCAAGAAACTCTTTTTCCACTTGTGCAACAAATCGTCTCTAATCAATTGGTCGAGGGACTCCCACATTGGATTATACTTGGTGTGAAAAAATATACCCATATTGGAGGGATTTGCCTTGTTATGAAATGCAGAAAAAGCGAAAATGACCTCACATCGACAAATGTCGGAGTGTTAGTAGATTTAGTCCCAGTTTATACCTACACAAACACTACAGTTGAATCTTTTAACGAAAAGGCTGAAGCATTTCTCTCACATAGTCTTGAAAAATACGGTTACGACGAAGAACTCTGTCGACTGTTATACCAAAATAGTTGTGACACGGGCCTCATCGAAAACATGATAATAAAAGAGCTACCAGAAAATATAAAACGATCCTTTAGAGTTGCAGAGTATTTAATCTCACACTTAGTTGACGTACATAGCACAACATTGGACTACTCTGAACCATTGAATTTCAAGAAGCAACTGAGATATTATGGAGACAAGTTTGTGTTCCGAAGCTACGGTCTCCGCGTTCTCTTCCTTAATCTTTTAATATGCATGCGCGACAACGAGATCGAGCAAGAACTCAAGAGTGGTACACTCGTTCTCTGTTTGCTGGATATGGTCAAGACATGTAGTCAATATACTGGCCAACAGGGCATATTTTTTCCTATTCTGAAAAATCCTCTGATAAAGGACAGGGAACAAAGTTACTGCATTCCTGTTTATTTCATGAAACCCATTGAGTATATAATGCATGGTTTGGAAAAAGATACGCCTGTAAATGTAATGAAAGAATTAAGCATGTCAGATAGCAAGTGGAAAGTGTATGAAAGGTGAAAAATACAGAGAAATCGCGAGAAAAAAATCATGTTTTGTCTATCATATATATATATATCGCCAAAAACGTTATGCTTCAAAATGATGTTATCAAATACATTGATTGACTATTTTTTTACTGAGAGAAAATATGATTTTTTTAGAGG
>LQRL01039562.1:0-10151 GCA_001703475.1 Hydroides elegans
AATATATATATAAAACTATATATCAAATATGAATATTTTTGACGAAAATTTGCAAATGACAATGGATTTACATGATTTATTTTCTCAAAAGAGTTTTGTAAATAAGTAACAAATTTCTAATGTTTTAATGAGCGCATTTTTCTAAAATATATTATATAAAAATCAACTTAGTACCGTTTTTCTCGGAGCGCCTCATTCCGTACTGAAATAGGCTTAATAGTGAATGTATTATATTATAATTATTTATTTGTTATGTTTTACCATATACCCACAAGTTTGAGACATAGGTGGAACAGATTTTTAATTTGTTTTTATTGAAAAATTAGGGAGAAAAGTGACTAACAGCATGTTTTATTATTTAGATGTAGTGCACATTTCGATATGATGCGATTAGAGCTTGATCGTTTGATATCATATCCAAACAATTTCAAATCATCTCTATAATAATTTCGCAGCCATACGATATCCTTTTTTACTCACGTTATCATAATACGGAAATGGTCGATCTGAAAATTGGCTCGATATATTATTTCTAACATTAAGAGCGAACGTTGAGGCTGCGACATTTTGTTGATCAGTATCTCCTTTGTATTGTGACTTGATTCGCTTCTGATCGATATTCATGGTCTCTGAACGAGTGAATGTATCATACTCTATGCCACATACCCGGCATAGACTCTCATATTTATGATATTTTACAGTGCGAGACTCTTGCTCTCGGAGTCTGCGTATATTCTCTTCAAACGTCTTCAAATGGCATCAATCTTCAGACCATTCATCTTCCGGTTCCACCGTCGTGTTAAACCGCTGTTGTTTTTTTGCAAACCTTCTGTCTATATGACAAGTGATTAGTAAAAATTGAATATAAGCGTTCAAATGGGTGAAGCACGCTTAGTGATTTGCGACATTTGGTCAGCGCCTTTTGTAATTGTAAAGGCGTGACTTCTTTGGCGTTAAACAAATATGATTTGAATACAATTAAACGAATATGATACGAATAAACGAATTTGACACGTAAAAACGAATTTCATACGAAAACACGAATAAACGAGAAATTAAGCGAAAATTTGATACACATAAACGCAAATTTTGATACGAAATATTTTGCTAACGATAGTCCAATTATAAATTGTTTTTTACTGTATGTGTTACTACCTAGTCTACACAAAACCTCATTATGATCTCACGATGACCTCAAATGAGTTATTTTTAGTTCACCATGAGCTCATGATGAGGTTTTGTATAGACCGGGTACCTAACAAAGTAGTAGTTGATGATCGAAATCGATGCCGATCCGCGTTCGAAGTAGATAGCGATCTCCCTTGGCAACGCCCTTGACGACCAATTGCCCTCCGTTGTCCGTAGCAACATGTCTGTAATGTATTGATTTATTAATTTATAATATGTGAGATATATGTAATATTTAAATAATCTTATATAAGTATTATTATATATTCCATATAAACAATCATTTTGATACTAAATTTTAATTATGTCATGCATTCAATCAGTTCATATCAGTAACATCACATCTAAGAAAGTGTTGATTTAATGATTTAAAATATTGATTAAACATTCCCTATTTACTATTATCTTTATATCAAATATATATGCATCAGCATGACTGTAATTGTTGATTACACTTGTATAAGTTCCCTCTTTATTTTTGCATGATCAACGGATGAACGGATGTCAATTCAGTTCAATACCATCCACTAATAAAGAAAAACATGAAAACAACACATAAATCATATTTGAAAAATCATCGATAACCGAGGATATACTAAATATTTGTGAATACTTTTCATTTGTAGCATTTGTATCTTAATCTTCACGAAGTTCCTGAAGCAATGGTTGGTTCAATGTTTTTTTCGTGTATTGTATTTCGTGTATTGTCAGTATGAATAATATATCATATATGTGACATGAAATATAAATAAATAAAAATAAATGAAATATAAATAAAAAATCAAATAGAACTAAAAAAAATGTTTACAAAATTTATTTTCAATAAAATATATTATGTTCTAAATAGCAATTAAATTATTTTTTAAAATTAATTTGAACTGGATATCAAAATGCCTAGCAATGACTCCTCCTTCGAGCTGCAAACAGTCGTGCGCATACCTTTGAGATGCTGTCCTCTTCCTCCTAGATTACATGCGACGTTATGTTTCATGCATGGGGGATGTCCATTGCAGGTGGTCGCTGCTGTTTATCGAAATAGAGTTCTGGATAAAGGCTGCTTCCTATTCGGTTTTTATTACATACCTGTATAAAGAACATATAAAAAAACCTAGAGTGTGATATTTCCTTACGTCTTCACTATAGCCTCGTTTTCGACTTATCGCCTACTTTACGTCAAATTGTGTAAATTCCACTTTTCTTTGTAACACATAATGCAAAGCCATTTTCAGTTTTGTGAAACAATGACACCGAATCGATCCGATCACTTATATATTATGATCTGCGTCAATATTCCATATTTGGAAAACAAATGGAGCATTATAGATTCATCGTTATTAGTCTATTAATTAGTTACGAAACCATCAACAGCCCCTCTGGCGCAATGGATATGGTGCTCGCCTGTGGAGCAAGGGGTTCCGCGTTCGAGTCTCGCTCGAAGCACAATTTTTTTCGTCAAACTAAATTTTAATGAAATATCGAATAAAGAATTATTTATTCTTTACTTATATTGATATTTGCTATTGATGTTTGATAAGAATTTCTAAATATCAAGTTTAAAACGATGTGGGCGCCTTAGATTTAACAACCACGTCAATGTACAAAAATTTAATCATCAAAATAAACACTTTAGTGGTTAAATCGTGCAGTAATTATAAAAAATATCTGGTTTATGATAACTAAGAATGATTAAATATCAAGTTTAAAACAATTAATAAAGACAGACAAAAACATTTTTTGTTATGCCTTTACCTGGGTTCGAACCGGGGACCCACGGATCGTTGCAAATCAGCCAACTAAATGCGTTTGAAATCGAGCTCAATCAGGGCATTTATATGGTGAAATACGTTAAATTATAAATAAATCATACAAAATATAGAATAATCTTGTCATGTGTCAAATTTTAGATGTTTTTATCCAAAAATAAATGAACTATTAATGCTTAAAAGTGTAAACAAACGTTGTTAAGTGTGAATGACGCAAAAAAAAACATGCTTGACCAACGCTCTAACCGACTGAGCTAACGTGGCTAACTGCTTTTGAGTCGCTTAATTAATGTGTTTAAATATATTATTCTTTATGGAAGGTATGTAATAAAGCGAACACGCCACTCGATTATATATTGAAGGGAATTATAACACTATGTCAGCCAAATCTGAAGGGCATTTCACGAGTTTAGCTTGTAAAGGTGTTCCCCATTTGACATGCATAATTATATGTAATATTTTCTAGCTTGTAGAAAAGAGGAACACCTTATTTGGTCGTGAAGTCCCCTTCAAATCTGAACTCACCCTTCGGATTCGTTCAGATTTTGCTGACAGAGTTTTATAATTCCCTCCAATATATAATCTCGTGACGTATTCCCATTATATCTATCAAAATACATATATGAAAATAGAATCCACAGAAACAACAACCAAAAATAGAACCAGCAAATATATATATAAGCATATGAAACCTAACAAATCTTGCAAAAATATGCACAATGACATATTATACTTAAGGACAAAAGTTCTGCACCATAAAAAGTAAAAATTCATATTAAATTATGTAGTGGATGGATTTTATTCAAATTGTCACACAAGATGGACTTATATGTTAACAATGATCTAACAAAATTGCATGTTCTTGTCATAGATAATTTTGTCATAATATCACACACTATTGCATTTTCCGATTTCCAGTTGCTAAACCTTAACTAATTCATGATTGCATGTAGCTTGAATGGATACCACATACGCTTATCAGTGAGCCTATACGTCTTGGCATCGACGTAATCAGTCTGTTGGTCTGATACTGAGGTTAACGAACCATTACTCTGCGGGACACCGCCGTAATGATATCGATCTCCTGGTCTTCGGTAGACCCGTTGTCGTACGTCTCTTTGTTACAATAGCAATCGCGAGCGTTTGCTAAACACGACATCATTTCAGTTTTTACTAGACCAGGATGCTCCGGTGTGACTTTGGGCCAATTGGAGCCGTAAGCGATGTCTTCGGTTATCACGTACGGGCCCAACGAAGACTCTTCGTAGCTGAATAAAATTTCGCGCAAACGTCATAAAACCGTTCTTGCGCTTATCCTAGGATTATGCCGACCATGAATTGTCCCTGCTGTCTGTAACACACTTTCAAACCCATTTTGAATACGTGTGAGGCGAATTTCGCGATCCTGATTAGGTGTCGTTTCTCGCGGCCTACCGGAATATAGACGATCGCGGGTCAATCTGATTTCTTTTAAACGTCTCACAAGACGCAAAACTATTGACTGATGGACATTTAAATGCCTTGCAACAGCTCCACCTATAAACAAGCCATAAGCTCGTTCCCTTTCGTCTTCGGAAAATCGCGGAATTATTAATCTTTGGTCGCCACCAATTTTTCTTCCTGAGTTAAACTTTCCCTTTATTATACTGTACAGCAGCATGAATTTTACCGCCATACAAACAGTGTATAAGGCCATAGGGCCCTGAATAGTTTACATCACATTTGATTGAGTATTGACAAATAAATATGCTGTATGGTTGTTTACATTTGTTTGATATACAGCAGGTCCCGACCTTCCGAGCTTGCATAACCTGCAGCGAGCAGCCAATACAGTGAGGGCACTAGATAGACCAAGGCACCCGATGAACCTGAACTTTATGGTAAATATCTACGGCCATTATGGGTTATTTGATAGCAAACAGACCAGAAAATAAATGTATTTCTAATATACAAAAATAATATATTAATCATAACACAAATATTATTTTTCAAGCTTACCTACGGAGAAAAGTTTGTGGGGTTATGTGAACTACTGCGACAAAGTAAATAATATGTTGATTGATATACTTTATTTTTCATGCCATTTTATCTTTCCGTATGTTTTAGCTCAACCACGATTCCGTTCCCGATGAGTTTTTCCGTTCTGACATCCGAGTGGAATCTCTCTCAACAGATTACTCTGACGATGAGCGACACCTGATATTCTGTACACCGCATCAGTTAGACTTTCTTGCCCGTGCCAAATCTTGGCGTATTGATGGCACGTTTAAGGTGGTAAAGAAACCATTTGTACAGCTGTTTACGATTCACGGATTCTTGACCGAGCTGAAGGAGAATTCAAGCAGGTTCCTCTTGTTTTCGTACTGTTGAGCAGGCGTCAGACCGAAGATTACACTCATGCGTTCGAAGCAATCCGGCGGATGGTCCCGATGCCTCTGGCTGTACAAGAGGCTATCCTTGATTTTGAAAAAGGTATTTATAATTGTTTGTAAGCAAAACGCTGATTTAATCACTACTGATTCATAAATCCTAGAAAAATCAAGCTATATAGTTTAATGTAATTTAGAGCAGAGCAAAAACAATGACAGAATATTAATCTTATGAAATATTATAACTCAACTATTGAAACTATTTTTTTCTTCAGCGACTTGGAAAGCTTTGCGAAGGATCCTCCCTGAAATTGAGTTGCATGGATGAAAGAGAGCCAAGTATCTTGGACTAGAAGCAGCGTACCTACACGATGCCACTATTCATAGGTGAATAAAGTTGATAAGTAATTATGGAACTTAAGTTGAAGTAAAGAAATAATATTTAGAATACAAATGTCACATAATTCGATCTAATTTGCCATAAAACATTATTTTTCATTGTATGAAAATGATTGGTTATCTAACGTTACATACATATGTATATTTACATTTCTTGTTTCAGGGCGATTAGAAAGCTCCTGGCGATTCCGTTTCTACCAGCGGAACATATGTACGAGGTTTTCATGGTCCAGAAATCGAAAGTGCAAAAAAAACGCGTCCATCTCCATGCTGTGTGTTTATATAAGAGAATAATTGGTTCCGGTGCGAAACCTTCCGCCCGGAAGTGTGGTCTGTGTATGGCCGAATAATAACGAATAATATGGTGGACGGGTGGCACAACCGTCTTATCGTAAGAGCCGGCCAAACGAACCTGAATCTGTACCGCCTGATTGCTGCCCTGTTTCAAGAAGCCGGAATGACTCGACTCCACCACAACCTTGCATCCCAGGACAAAGTTGTTCGCAAGCAAAAGCGCCAGAATCGCGAGAGGACGAGCCAAATCATGGACACTTGAGATCAATACGCTGAGGGAAACTCACATTAGGAAAGCTTTTGAAGAACATTTCTCAGATCTACTCACCAGGTCTGTAAGAAGTGGAACATTGGCGTTCTGAAATGGACCGTATGATGATATGTGGATTAAGTTTTTTTTGGCTTAAGAAATTATGCGTGATAGAGGAAATTATATTATTTTGTTAAATCTGGTTAAAGTTATCTTTATTTCATAGTAGTATGTCATAATATTTAGTTTATGATATAGTGTTGTGCATCTTGATACATTGTATGGTTGCGGAATAGTGTAAAGTTATATCAACAAGATATATGGAATGGAATGTTATTTTACGATAAGCAATAAAAGGAGGAAACATGATTATTTTTTGTGTGTAATTGATAGATTATTTAATAAAAGTCATTTTTCGAAATCTATCAACAATGCTAGTTCTAATAATGTAGTTGTGGCATATTGTAATATTTAGTGTCACCTTATAAATCAAAGTTTTAATCGTGGGCTGGGTTTTCTTTCCCCTTGTTTAATTATGATTAATGCAGATGACACTAATCACCCTAACACCGCAACAAAGTGCAATTCAGCAATATCAGTACTTACGACTAATCCCAAAGTGACACCGTGCCAAACACAATTGCAATTAATGCAATTGCAAATACAGACACAGACTCAGTTGATGACAAACAATTAGTGCAACTGCAAGTTCATACATAGACTCAGTGAATGATTGAGCAAACAAATGCCTGTCACATTACAAAAATGGTATATAACACCTTATATTTCAAACATTCACCAAATACAATATGGAAAGCATAGTATCAACATTATTTCCATAAGGATACTTATTCAAATTTGTGTACAATTAAAAAAACTAAATATTAATACCAAATAGTAAATTTGTATTGATTTCAATGATTGAATACCTTCAAATCGAATTAATATTCATTTTAAAACAAAGAAGAAAAAAGTCTTATTATTCTTATAATAACAAAATTATTACCGAACATACATGCTTTAAAAAATATTTTATATGTTTTTTTTTTTAAAATACGAGATCATGTGGTTAATGAATATTTCTTTCGCCTGGAGATGGATACCTTAAAGTTTCATTTTGAATCTGGTTATAAAATAGATAATATTTCAAAGTGAATATTTCAGACATTTCGCGACAAAAAAAGCCGCGAATCGTCTAAAATGAAAGTGGCGAGCCAAAGTGAGAGTCGCGAATTGACCAAAATGAAAATTTGCAAAAGTCGCGAAATGACCAGTCGCAAATTGTTCATAACTCAATGAGCCATATGTAACATATCTTTCACACACTGAAGTGTAAATGCTATAGAAAATGTGTATTAAGTGGGTTGCTAAGCAGCAAATGAATAATTCATTAAACACATAAAATAACAAAAAGTTATAATTTTCTACATATATTGCATTAACTCTTTTATTCGGTATATTGATATTATTCCATCCTTATCGATGAAATTTTAATGCTTTATATTAATAAATTATGGATATTATTGCTAATCATTAACAGCCAACTCAACTGGGATTCATTTCAAGTATCGAAGATGACGCCAAAAGACATCATTGGTATATCAATGAAGTTGAATAGATGTTCGTACTTTCTGACTTTTATGCCATAAGTTGTGAAAAAATTAATAACATTGTTTCTACGTCTCCAACTTAAACAAAGGTTCCGAAAAAAAATGGCCCAATAGAGAAGGCCCTTTTGATTCTGCTCAATCTGTGCTACACATACACAAAACTGATTTGAATATTTTGATTGAAATATTGAACCCTAGGAAATTTTAAAGCAACGTATTTTTGACGTATATTTTCATTGAAACAGGTAAAAATCAACATAAATTGAAATACCATAATTCTGATATGTAAAAATATGTTTGGCTAAACTACTTTAAAGACATTGGCAGCTTTGATACTTTTTCGATGACAAAGTGTGTATTCCTGTTTATACAGAGTATCACAAAAAGAGTATTCATTATTGGAAAAAGACATCTAAGTTGTTAAAATAGATCGATCGTTTAGTGTTGAAATTAGTGAATAAAATGAAAGGCAAAAACATAAATTTATTTAAACTCATTTTTAATTTGCAATAAAAATAACAATATTCAAAACTATTTTGAATGAAATAAATTATTTCAGTCCAAATAATACAAAACTATACAAAGCTATAGGAATGTTAAAGAAAATTGAAATAGTGACAAAAACGAAAGTTTAGAGAAAATTGGTTTGACATATTAAGGTTGAGCTTATCTTAGAAATGAAAACCTATTGCATAACCATATGACATGTCCTAGTCAAACTAGTTTACTTAATTCATTAGTCAATTGAAAATCAATTTTATAAATTCATAATTGCAATCAAAAGCAATATAAAGCGTGAATTCATTATAGTTGTCACATTCGAATTCGGACTAATTTAATAAGTTAGGCTTTAGCAATATAATGCCTTGCTTTTCGATTTTAATATCAATTGAACGCAGAGATACAATGCTGAAGTCAATAAACGTAAAATATCAAACAATATAAAACTAAGGACCATGTGCAACTAATATAAGAAAAATGCTTCGGAAGTAGGGCATACGAGAGATTGAAATTATTTATCAAAGTTTTAATTTCTTTTTTTTTTAGATATTTTGAAAGCTCATTATCTAAAGCATTATAGATAAGTTTTATTATTTTCTACTCGATCTATTTTTCATTTTATTTGCCATCTAAGCTTCATACTTATTTGATAATAATGTTAGGGGGTTCTTCCATAATCGTAATTATTTACTGGTATCAAGAATAACTTTTCTAGTAAAATAAGCTAAATAGGGTTGAGATGATATTTTTAAATGTATATTTAGTGGATATATCGTTACACTCTCATATAACATTGCATTATATCTAGAAATTGACGCCATTCGTTGGATTTACAAAGCTGTATGTCATGTGGTATAAACTAAAGTTTGGTCAAGGGCACATTCGTCTCCCAAGCTGAATTTTATATGATTTGAAAGACATTATAGAAACAAAGATATTATCTAAAATCCAGCTTGGGGGACGAATGTGCCCTTGACCAAAAATGAACTTTGCAAATTGAAAATGAGATATAAAAATGCTTGTTTTGTGTTGTTTGTTTGCTACTATATGATTTTTTTTAGTTGTTTATCATATGTGAAAATTTGGTTGCATTATGACAAATAGTTGCTTAGATATTGCATCATTTGTGAAAATTACGACGACCATTAATTATAATACAACCACACTTTCACACATGACAAACAGCATAACAATGTTACATATACTCGACAACAAAAGAAGTGTCCGGTCATTTTAGGTTTATATTTTTTCATTGTATCAAAAGTGGAACCAATTAAAACACGTTTGTAAGTTTCAGTTATGATAATTATAGGTGGTCTCGCAAACCTAACAATCTGGAATCCGTTTGACTAGTATCTTGTTCGTTTTATCGAAGGGCTACAAAACATTGATTTCGATCATTATTCAATGAGTATCGGCAGGAGAGGAAAAGCGCTATGTGCTAGAGATATTATTAGGTTTTCGTAACTTAAAAACGGTGAGAAATAGTTAATTTCTATGCCACGTGCGTCGCAGCGCACATCGTAAAATGTCGGAAAAACGTGTTTTTGGCGTTTAACTGCGAAAACAGTCTTAATCACATTACACAATAAAAGCGGTATGATTTCAAGATAGCTCACATGTTCTAAACTCTGTTAATTGCACTTTGAATTCCATTTTATCCATAGCCTAGCCGTAATTTTCGAATAAACTCGGCAAAATTTGAAAGGGATAACTTAACCTGTTTATATTGACGGGGCGTTCGAACGAAAACGGTCATTGTCAATATTATCTTCAA
>LQRL01039570.1:2604-13067 GCA_001703475.1 Hydroides elegans
GCCGTGTAAATACACCCTAAATAATACTTTGAGGCACCAGTAGATTACCCAGTAGATTACATGAAGGGCACCCCACGACACATTTTTCAAAAAGTTGTTCAATCGCCTTAAAACAACATTATAAGTATGAACAACAGCAAAATAATGGTTTTTGAACGTTACCATTTTGCAAAAAGGTGTTCCTTTTTTCCAAGCCAGCTGGGCTGTTTTTCCTTTTCTAGCCAGCTTGGAACAGAAAAGGAACACCTTTTTTTGAAAATTGAAATGTTGAATATAACTAAATTACCTATGATATATGGTAAATAACAGTTTATTATACAAATGCATGCAGTTTTGAGCAATTTTGAAATAATTATTATCAATATTTATTACTTAAATGAGAAAATGATCAAAAAAGGTGTTCCTCAATCTGCTAAAATCTCCAAGCTAGAATGAATTTCCTCAAAATTTCCAAGCCAGCTGGAATTCGGTGGGGAACACCTTTTTTGGGGAACAGCTCGTGAAGTGCTCTTCTTACATCCTGTATATTTTACAGTGGTTGTTAACATTTATCAATATATAATTCAAAAATAATATGTTTACAATATGTTTGCAATATTTAAGTTAGTTTGTTGAGTTCTAAATTCGTTTGATTAATTGACGTTGAACTCCAACAATAATAACAAATTGCACATGTTGAGCACCAAACGTAATCCCGAACTCAACCATGCATGAATGTAAATGCCATGTTTGGATGTTACCTCGCATACACACAAACAAATGAACAGGTGTGTAAAGTGTATACTCAAAAATGTCCTCAAACTATTTTGTATGCGTTATCGGGAGAACCTTCGGACATTATGCTCGGGAATAATCGATAAGGGGTCGATATCTTGTCAACAAAATAACTAATCCACTCTACTTCATGTCCTCTTAGGAAACCTCTTCTAATGGGGAACAAAGCTGTATATCTTCCCAACCCTGATATGTTAGGTTGTTAGTATACTACTCGTATATAGATAAGAATAATTGTGAAAGATTCAATTGAAATATCTTGCCACATTCATGTAACTAAAATCATTTAAGGATACAAAGAGGGGAAATGCAATCATATTAGCGTATCGAAAATCGATAGACGGCAAGTCCTATCCTTACTCAAAGACCCAGCGTATTGCAAATGGGATCCAACAAGTTTACTTATGCCAAGGGGAGTGGGTTGAGTACGGGAAAACTTAGCATAACGTTAACGCATTATTATAACGAGTGTATTGTAAGAGAAAAGGGGTTGGTCGGTAAGAGGAATAATTGCAGAGACAACCCCACTCTTTTGTGGGTTATTGAATAAATCACCTTAACCGATACAACTGAACGGACGGGGTGCAATAATGAATTCAATAATGAGGGTAAACATACATTGGGGTTGCGTTTGAAGTAGGGACGACCATAATGCAACATGCTCAAACCTGGATCCTTTGTACATGTATGTCCCCTTTCAAGCAGAAAGAAAAAAAGGGGATCAACTCAATATGGATTTGCTTTGAGTTCTCACCTTTTTTCTCATGTCCGGATCAATGCTATATATTGGAATCTCCTCTATTTTAGCAATTGATCTGGTCAGTACAGATCTTTAATGCGCTCGGTATTATGAATTGCGACAAACAAAAATGCATTATGTATCTCACTGACCATTGAAGAGGCTACTGACCGATTGCATAATGATAAGTTTGCTATATTGGGAAAGCAATGAATTTATGGGTTCAATATAAATCGAGGCACTGAGAAAGAATGACAAGAAAATTGTTTTTGGAGTCCGTTGGATATGTAAATAGGGAATGAAACTTGGAATATTGGAAGGATAAAATTATGTTTATTTAGGCAATTTTTTTTATTACCTGGATACATAAACATACGGTAAGTGAACTCTTTAAAACATTTTGATATGTTAAAATTTATGAATATATAAATAAATTATAAAGTGAATTTTAGATATTTCAATTATTATCTTTATAATAAGAGAATCAATAAAAATGAGCACATTTTTTTTATGCGAAGTGTACACTTATTTTATGAACTATTAACATTTAAATCAAAAGCAATTTATTGATAAAATTATCACACAAACAAATCGATGATAAACTTAAAACACATAATAGTAATTACAATATGTCAATATTTTATATCAATAACAATGATTATATATTAGTTGATCGAATTGTACAGATATTGAAATATTAAATCGTGATGTGATATTTAATTTCAGCCAACTCTATTAAACCACCAGAATCCAACAATCATGACGCACCGCGACTACCCCTTGGACGATCGGCTCAGCCACTTTTCTCCGACTTTTGCCGACGATGACCGAATGCTTCTCCTTTCTGAAGACAACGAGGACCTCGGCATCGACTCTGACGAGGATGAACCGATTCTCCATGGCGACAGCGGTGATGGGGAGAATGATGGAGAGGATGAGGAGAAAGTGAATGGATTGTCTTTGAAGTAAGTATATTAAGAAGTTTGTCTTTTGTCGCGGGTATTTAATAAGGCATGTATGGGTTAAGGTGTGTCTTGATGATGAAATCCTTCGGAAAGTTTTTGTATGAATGGGGGTACCAATGGTATGAAAATATAGAGCCGAACGGGGCGAAGGAGTGCACTATTTGTTTTGTATAACATATAACAGGAAACGGCGAGCGCGCGTCACTTGAAGAGTTCATATCTTGGGATACATAATGACTTGCTAACCGGTAGGGATATAAAGCTTATGTTGGCTGACCTTGCTAAGTGGATGATATTTTTTAAAAACATTGCTTTATCTGACTCAATACCAATCTATTCATTTTACAGTTGTTGAGATTCATTAAAATAATCATTCAAGACAGCTTAATATTATGTATTCATATACTATTATGTATGAATATATGATAAGAAAGTAATTGGAATAATGGTTATGGTTGAAATAATTTCTTAATTGAATCGAGAGGCAATATACAGCAATTAAATGCAGTTGGTATATATGGATTTATTGACGTTCTCCCTTAATGTAAAGCATGTATTGATAACTTATATGTGAAGCGCGTCAATCGGATGCATTTTGCATTACACGCTATGCGACCATATAATTGTAATTAATAATTAACAGTTTTCATGGCACGGTATACAAACAAACATGTATACCGCCTTACCTTCTTCCCCTATACTGTGCGGAGTTAGAAATTAGAATCAATTGCATGTTGTTGGCGTTTACACAAATGCAGACGAATTAATTTGTAAATGAATAGAAATATAGAGATATGATTGATTGCAAACCTAAAAAAAAATCAATAATAACCAACAAATCTTGGTTATATAATCTTAAAGTTAAGGAGATTTTACGCAATTTTACTCAATTATTAACACAAAAGTGTCTTTCATATTCCCAAAGAATTTACCGTAACCCTATTTTCAAAGTTGTCTTGTATGACATGTTTACTA
Organism: Hydroides elegans; assembly: GCA_001703475.1. Lineage (NCBI taxonomy): Eukaryota > Metazoa > Annelida > Polychaeta > Sabellida > Serpulidae > Hydroides > Hydroides elegans. Next base: position 6,058 of record LQRL01039570.1, read on the forward strand.
TTTGCCATACTTTATAGCACAAAGTTAACAAAAATTATGTGGAATTAGTGCATGGAATTAGTGCATATAAATGGGCCTTCTACTCAACGCAAATACGAACCATGTATGGGGGTTCCATTGAATATGAGGTCAGGGCTTTCGGTGTAAGCCCTTGAATGTGATTTGGCATGCAAAGTGCATTCGGTTTTTGCGGACAAAGAACATTTTTAGAGCTTTGCTAGGGCAAGGGGACATTAGTTTAAGTTAACATGTTTTGCTATATAAATGGGACGAGGTTATAATTAGTGATAAATGTATATTTAATCAACAGAAAATATGAAGAATGAAATACACATATTAGAAAATTTATTAGAGAATGCAAATAAAGGTGTTACGAAAAATGCTTACATTTATTTAAAAAAAAAACTTTTAAAATTCTTAACTTTTAAAAATTCCATTTCTTAGATTTTACACGTTTATCTTAGCGTTATTTCTTGTGTCGCTCCTTTTATTTATCCACGGTGGATCAATCTTATAAGTATTTATATAAGTCACTCCTGTTCAAAACATAAGCTTTTCCCAATATTTGACCACCACAGTAAGGCTCATAGTCCATATTGCTCAAGTGCTTTTTCAACCCATTTCTTTGTTGGGCTCACTCCTTCAGTCAAGCCTATTTCATCATGTTATGTATGACATGGAAAGCCACGAAGTGTTCGATCGAATATATGAATAAGAACCATTAAACAAATTGAGCAATCATGTCGTTAAACAATCCTTTACAAATATATTATGTTGACGTTCTGTTATTATTTTACCAGATCTCTATATTTCTAAAGCAAAAAAATGCGAACAGTTTTCTAACTCGAGACATAAACTAATCATTCAAACAAGAATCCCTGTATTCTTGGAAAAAACTTCTCTTCCTTCACGTATGATCGGCATTTTCCTGATCGCAAAGAAAGGTCGTCTGTTCGATTCTGCGATCGCGTCGTGATTCCGACTTTAGCAATAGTCAAATTTAAAAACTAATAACTACATTTGTTTTTTTTTTACTCGCAGAATCGGCATATTCCTGACCCGTTGGCCACACAAGTATCATCCTGGTAGCGCCTTCCTAATCGAGGGTCTCCTTGTCCTGCTCGTTGTCTGCGTTTACGGATGCGCCAAATACCACCCGCCCACCGATTTCATCAACGACATGAAAAGTGACCCGACTCTGGTAAGTGGCATTGTAAAGATATAATATGAATGTACATCCGATTCACGGTTTCATATGTCTGCGAAAAACTACACATCTGTTCGACTGCTTCATATTTTCTTTGCTTGAAATGTGTCTACTGCTTTAGAGACTATAATGCCGTGGGATCAATTCAGAATTTCAAATGTTTAAAGCATTGAATTGTATTATAAATTATTTGAAAATCGTTTCTGATAAGGTTTTGAGGATAAATTTCAATAAATAAAATTCTTTATACATTTTATTTGAATTTCAAATTTCTTTTTCAGGGTTTCAGCACTCGTGGAACTGAAATAATCAAAGGTCAATGGACAGCCCATAAACTCTATTACAATGTCGTATGGCATCCAACTGGACAGTAAGTGTTTTGCAATTTTGTAATCAGAACAATATTTTAAAAATAGCAAAGATAGTTCAAGGTATACGATGATTACTTTAGTAATTTAATCATGAATGATCAAGATGATATGAAATCTTAATTAATTAACTTTAAATTTGGTTAAACTGGCTAAAATCGTGTATAATATGTGCAACTCATACAATGAAATACAATTAACGATTCATTTTGAAATAATAGAAATTCATCCCTTTCCTAGAAGTCCGTTTTGTAACATTTTGGCATTTCTAACAGGTACTCGCCCTACCCCAACAAGACCCTAGCCCTCATCAACCTGGGTCTAAGCCCAGCAGATTACGCCGGTTGGCTCACAGACGCACCCGCAGTGCCTGCAGTGCCTACTCTACCGTTCCATGGTCACACAAGCACGACGCCTGAGGCGGTGATTTCTTCTACAACGCCAAGACCAGCGAGCAGCTATCGGCCACTTGGCAGTAAGTAACAGTGACTTGTACCAATTATAGAATCTAACCTTAAATACAACCCACCCAATACTATAAAAATGATTATACATGTTTATGTATATGAAGGTTTCCACGATCTTCTGATCTTATGCGATTCGGTATTTTATTTTTTGATTATTCAACACCAGAGCCAATTATTAATGAAGGTGATTGCTTTGGAAAGGCTGACAAGATGTGTATCCTTTCAACATTAATCTCAATGGGGAATTTATTGTCCACTTAGATTGCCGCGGTAAAAGTGGTCGAGGAGGCTCAATTAAATTGTCTTATGCAACTGTCAAATTTAGACCGTTGTATATGCAAACTTTATATAATTGATGGATTCATTGACTGATCATTCTCACATTTATCGCATTTTTTCTCTTTAAACCGTTAGATATATAATTAATTATCTACGCAATCATGTTTAAATAAATGTATGTCGCTTTAAAACAACAAATCATACATAAATTCAATTTTATTCTTTCAGACTGGTTGGCATACCTGCTTTTCGCCTTCGAATCCCGCGGCAACCAAGATCTATGGCGCGCGAGCAAAATCCGCGAAGTGTGCCACGTGGTCAAACACCGAATATTACCCAAGGTACACACCTCCATGCACCACGTGTACAGCCTTGGTACAGTCATAGGACAAGTATATGGCAAGGACTGTGCGGATTTAACGAAACATGATGTGGAGAACTACAAGAAAATGTTCAAGACCTGTGTTGAGTATGGGATTAAAACGGAAGAAGATGAAGATCAGATTATTACGCCGACCGCACCACCGCCCGCGGAGTGCACTACTTTTGAATCACAAATGCATGATACCAAGCGCTTTCTGGTTCCCGCCAAAAATTCTAAAAATGGTAAAGCGGTCAATAAACGGCTGGCAACGACTATGGTTTTCGTCCATACGTTTTTACCAAATAATGACACGACGGGATTTTACAACGATCATCTCTATGGTAAAACGATCCAATCAGAACACGTGGCGGTAACCGGGTTCCGATGCCAAGATAAAGACTTGAAACTACACGTATACGAAGAATACATGATGACGGATACCTATTTATTCGGACTCGCGATTGGTTTCGTGTTCGTCATTATGTTTGCCTATCTACGCCGCGTCGATGTGCTATTCGCGACCATTCTCATGATAATAATGAGCTGTGTGTTCTCATACGCCATGTTCTATTTCGTACTCGGTATGAAGTTCTTCCCCGCCATCAACCTCTTAGCCATTCTCATTATCATTGCCGTGGGATCTGATGATGTGTTCGTGTTCTATGATCTATTCGAGCAAACGCAAAAACAACACAAAGACAAACCACTCGAGGTAGTTCTCGCTAAAACTCTCAACCATGCAGTGCTATCGCTTTTCGTAACCTCTCTAACGACATCAGCGGCCTTCTTCTCAAATGCGGTATCCGATATATCCAATATCAAAATCTTCGGTATTTTCGCTGGAACTTCTATTTTGGTGAATTTCGTGACGATGATTCTGTTTATTCCATCTGTTGTAGCTGTGATGGAGTTGATTCTTGGATCGTGTCCGAAACGATGCACAGTGCTCGATAAGTATACCGAAAAGTGCACCAAGAAATTAAGTGATATGTCCTCGTTCATATTTGCCTATGCCTTGCCCAAGTTCGTTGAGAAATGCTGGCATGTGTGCATTATTGTATTAACCGCGCTCGGTATTACAAGTTGCATTTTGGTGTTTTACAAACCGGGATTCCAACTACCATACAGTGACGATTTCCAAGTATTCAAATCCTCCAACCTACTAGAACACTGGGATCTTGTTTTATCGTCAAAATACCTTTTCACACAACAGAAATACGACTACAAACTACTGCATCCATTCTACATTTTCGGGTTCAAATCTATCGACCCTGGAAACCATTTGAACCCTAAGGATGACAAGGGAGAACTGGAAGAAGACACAGCGTTTGATTTATACGATGACAAAACTCAATTATGGATGAAGAAAACATGCAACAAATTCAAGCAAGCCTCATTTGCCAAGCCAGATTATATGGATGGATATGACTGTGCGTTCGACGCATATGAGACCATTGTTGCTGATTTATGCGCAAACCCGATTTATAGCATGGTGCTGAATAAATGCTGCGTCTCGAAAACGGCACCGTTTAAAAATCTCGATGTCTGTCTTCCGGTGTATCAAGCGCTTGCGAATAATAAACTTAAACTGCCAGGTGTGAAGGAATATCCGAAACCGATTTTGGATGTTATTATATTCCATCCACACACGAACAAAGCTGTCGGATATGTGTTAAATATCAAAACGCACTGGTATAATTCATATGATTATAATATCATGTCGGGCTATTATCATGATTCTAAGGGTATATTAGAAGATGCACAAAAACATGGACCTGATACAATACAAGGTGGCTTTGTTGCCTATATTAACTTTATGTGGTTTTGGGATCTACAAAATGCCTTATACTCAGGTACCTACTATTCCATCGGTATGTCCCTTGCAGTATCATTCATTGTGATGCTTCTCACATCATTAAACGTACTCATCACCGTTTATGCCATGATCACCATTTCCATGGCAATTATATCAACCGTTGCATCCATCGTACTCATGGGCTGGAGTCTAAGCGTTATAGAATCTGTCATCATCTCGCTCTCAGTTGGACTCTCCATAGACTTCACGATCCACTATGGCGTCGCCTATAGACTCTCGAAAAAAGCGACCTCCACCGAGCGTGTTCAGGAGAGCTTCAAAACAGTTGGTGCCGCCGTTGCTATGGCCGCCTTGACAACGTTTACTTCCGGAGCTGCGCTGATGTTATGTCGAGTACTTCCGTATATCAAACTAGGCACTTTCCTCATGTTAGTTATGACAATAGCCTGGGTCTATGCGACGTTTTTGTTTCAATCCATTTGTAGGATTATAGGCCCGAGGGGTAATTTCTGCCAGGTGCGTATCCCGTGGAAACGATGTAAAAGCGGGTGTAAGAAGTCAGATGAGGGCAATGTGTCCGATTATTCGCCTCAAAGTCGAATTCGACTAGCTCAGGTTGAATTAGATGATGATATGCTCACTGTGTGATATCATATAGAATCGATACATGTAATATGTATGTGTAAGTGTGAACTTAGTTCGAGTTATCTTCAAAAGATATTTATTTGCACATGTATATGTATTGACATGAAATGGAGAAGGATACGATCCATTTTGAACGTTAATGTATTGTCCATAATGCATAGCAGTGTGTATGTGTTTGTTATGATATTAGATATATTTATGGTGTGAACTGTTGATTATTTAATTTCCTAATTCCAAAGTGTTTTGCTGTGATTGCCATATATTTTTTATCAGTGATTGTCATGACATAGGATTCTATTAATTTTTAAGCACAAGAAGCAATATGTGTTATATAAATACTGTGAAAAAGAGTTATACGTGTTTTACCTTGTGTATATTTGTATTTAACATAATGTATTGAGGCTAATTTGAATAAGTTTCTCTAAAATTACCGAATAAAACATAAATGCAATAAAAACAATAAATTCAAACATGTATTAATATCAATATTATGAATATTTTTATATTCACCATTGGTATGCATGTATTTTTTATGTTGCTAAAATTGCTAATGCTGTTTTGCCAGTTATATTTAAAAAGGTTGCCACCTCTTCATTTAATCAAACAGATGTAATAATAATCAACTACAAAACAAAATTGTATCATAATTGCTTTTATCAGGTAGCTTTGATATTTTGTTTTATGATGTATGTTGCTTTGCTGTTTTTAGAGGCGTTTGTGAATTAATTTATCTGTGGTTTTGTGTGGTTAACTTAATTTATTGTAGAACTCCAGTTAACAGAGGATATCTTTTTGTTTTTACACGTTATATCCGCACTATTTACATGCATGTAGAGCTTACAAGATATTCACTATTTAATGCATATCACTTATTTTGATCACTTCTTTGAGATTTTGTTTTTTTTTTGAGAAAAACAAATTTGAAATATTTAATTTTGCTAACATATATTTTGCTAAATCCGGTGTTACGTGCAGGAAAACCTGCCTGGTTAAATAAACCCGAGGGGTTTTCTTGAATGCATTCGCATACGTGCAGGAAAACCTGCCTGGTTCAGTAAACCCCTGTCGTCTTATCTTCATCTGGTTTGCAAATATTTGAGCTATATTTTTGGCGACTCGGTGTGTTCAATATTAGAAATAGGTGTTCAATAACTCTCAAAACTTTATTTGAATAATATTTCATATAAAAAATAATGTGCATAATAAATTGTGCTTAGCTGACCATTACTTATACATTAAAGTAAATTTTGATTTCACTTTTAAATCAACCACGAGTTACGCTTGTGCGAAAAAAAGTGAATACTAATAATGATGATCCTGATAATAATAACCACCCTTCATGTACATTGAACTAGGGTTACTGATGACAGGTCGAATCCCCAATTAACACCCTTATGTTAATCCGCCTAAGTCTCTAGTCAATGCATCGAAATCCGACAATATATACTCACTCAGCTAAAAAGTCTTCTCATTTCAATTAAAATTGAAATAACTGGTTGCAAAAACATTTTTTTTTCAATGCGTTATAATCATTTGCCATACATTTTTTTATTTCATATATATTACTAAGTATTCAATGAACCAAAAGCTACATACATACTACATGTACTTTAAAGAATGTTTACATTTTGTTCTCCTATGAAATTATCAACACCTTTTTTTTTTATATATTCATTTTTTTTAAATGAAACACACCATGTTATCTTTGAACTCCATAAGATATCGCCGCCAAATACTTGATTAAACAGATAAGACGATGGGGGTTTTCTCGCACAGGGTAAACTTAATGTTTTTCTCGTTGTGCACGAAAACCTGCACCGTCTCGTGATTACTGATGAAACTAAAACCCCCCCCCCCCCCCCCC
>LQRL01039573.1:2776-16294 GCA_001703475.1 Hydroides elegans
TGTAGATTGCTTATCTGGCTTCATCTCCTGTGCCATTATTCAAAAGCGGTTACAGCATTGTTACAGCCATCATAGACCTGATATAGATTCAAATAAGGAAAAAAAAATAATATTGTGTACTTGAATTCGTTCCCAGCTTAGGATCCTTGACCCCTATATAATTTACCATTGTGAACATAATTCTCATGATACGTCTTCCAATAGCATTCATGCCAAAAACTCAATACTATTCAAAAATTCGTAGTCGAGTTATGAAAGTCCATATAAAAATCCCCTTAAAATAGAGAAAGTTGCTTTCAAATGGGCAAACATGTACAGTTTTAAATTGCATTATATTTATTATTATATATGAAAATAACATTGAATCTATAATCAAAGCATCAAAATCCAAATCATGTGAACTAGATCCGATCCCAACAACGTTACTCAAGCAATGTCGTACCGAACTCACCCCTATTATTACCCGTATAGTGAACCTGTCTGTCGAAACCGGAGATATTCCCGACCAATTCAAGCACGCAATTATACGTCTACTCTTGACAAAACAAGGATTAGAAACGATTTGACGAATAACCTCCTGGTGTCAAATCTTACATATCTTAGTAAGATCGTGAAAGAAGTCGCTGGTCAACAACTAGCTTCGCATTAATAAAGAAACTACTTGCAGGAGGTATGCCAATCAACCTAATAGGGATATTTAGTTGCAATGTTGGATATGTCCGCGGCGTTCGACACGTTTGATCACACGGTCCTTCTCAACCGCCCCCTATCGACGTTTGGCATCAAAGGAACAGCGATTCGATGGTTTGAATCTTACCTTTCCAATCGCACATTGCGCGTATTCATTTAAATACGCTCTCGGATAGTTTAGAGCTGGATCGTTACCTACCCAAAGGCTCAAAATTAGGTCCGAGACTACACTCCGACTACACCCAGCCCCGAGAGAATCTCCTTAGACTGCCACTCCTATGTTACCATATGTACGCAGACGCCTCCGGCATTTTCGAAGAAACCTCACTTTCATCACCTTTAGATAAACAAAACACCGGCCGTGATTTAAGCCACGGAATAAACTGCATCAAGGCCTGGACAACGAATGATAAACTAAAGTTAAACCCTCAAAAACCGAGTAGTTTGTAGCGTACGCAATAGATCGAAAGTCACCATTAATGATTTAGACATTGGCGATAGTGTAGTAAGTTCATTTACAGGTTTGAATAACCTAGGAGATACTGTTGTTGATTTACTCTCCATGCACAATCATATCAGCGCCGTTATACGGCACTTCATATACCACCTAAACTGCATAGGGAAAATAAGACCCTACCTCACAATCGCCGCAACCAAAACTCTCGTGAAATGCTGTGTCATCAGCAGAATAAACTATTGCAATATTCTTCTGGTTACTACCCAAAGTCCATCATTCACACCTTCAGCAAATCATCAAAATAGCTGCTAGACTTATTTCACAGAGGCTGCAGTATCACTGAACTCTTAAAGTACCTTCATTGGCTAAGAATTGAAGATAGAATCGCCTTTAAAATACTCTGTGTCACCTGGCAGTCTTTGAATAGCAAAGGCCCGTCGTACATTTCTAGTTTGATATCGCCTTACAACCCCAGACGACCTCTAAAGTCGTCGAGCAACTGCGATTTGTGTGTTTTGAAATCCCGTTCATCATATTGCGATCGCGTCTTTCGAAATATCGCGCCTTCTTTCTGGAACTCATGATTCGAGAACAGATCTCGTTCTCGCTATTAAAAAAACTTAAAACCTATCTTTTTTGGATATTGTACTTTTAACTGATATTTTCATACATATTGTAGCGTATAGGCGTAACATGCGATTTATAAAAGACTGATGATGATGATGATGAAACAATGTAAATTCTGGACTGAAGTCGCCAAATGAGAAAAACATGCGTAAGATTATCACTTTATTGGTTATATTGACTGTGATCACTTGAACCGTTCCCCCATACCTGGTAAACGGAGCACACAAATGAAAAAAAAACTAGATAATAAACTAGAATATAGGCTCCGACCTGGTTGCCGAACGAATAAATTATACTTTACTTGAGGATTCAAACAATACGTTTCCGCATAAATGTTTAATATTATTTTTTACGATGAAATACATATATATCTCAAGCAATTTACCCAATTTATAATTAGATGTTTCTTATCTTTATCTTAGTGATAATCACATTCCCGCCCTTGATTTTTGCAGATATGTTTGGCGGTATCCGCCCAAAAAGTCTCCGGCCAAAAAGTTTCCGGCTATAAAGTCTCGAAAAGTGACAGCATGTGCCAAAAAGTCTCAAACCAAATGTTTCAAAAATATGGGTTTGGGGTCAATAATTTTTGGTTCTTACAAAGAAATAATTCTAAGGTAAGACACCAGAATAAAATGGTTGAACAGTTAATACTCTTTATATCTGGAAACTTGATGACCGGAACAATTTTGGTTTGAGACTTTTTGGCACATGCTGTCACTTTTGGAGACTTTATGGCCGGGAACTTTTTGGCCGGAGACTTTTTGGGGTGGATTCATGTTTGGCATGTAAATCGACATCGGGAATATCCAATCTTTCGCATTGATCTTTATTTAAGAAAATCTCAAGCATTAAACTTTATATGTTAGCTAATGTCACTGTATTTGGTATTTATGTAACATGTGACTCACCATATTTACATTAACATTGGGATCCTATAACCAAGTAAATTAATAATGGCCTAAATTTAATTCTCTTGAAAGGCCAAACCCCAGTTGTCAAACAACATGGTTTTGTTTGTCTTCGACACGACTCGCATAAGCGATTATGTAAACCAGCCCATTGTTTACCATTTGGACGTTCTATAAAAAAAAGCATTATGTTCCTCCTACAATGCTTAAGATTGTTCATGAAAACTGCCTATCCAAACACATGTAAATTTCTTAAATCAACGAGATAAAAATCTGAATAACAATAACGATATCTAATAAACATCGTGAAAATTCTAAATCTATAATGATAACTTAATTAAAATTGGATCTAAACATGTCGCGAAAGTCAAAATCGGAAAATAGTAAAGATTTGATGATTACGTGAAACGAACATTTGGACACATATGACAATTTTGCAATAGAAACTGCGTACTTAACCCTGATTTAAAGAGTGTTCAAAATAAAAACAATACTCTTGTGTATCAAATGAGACGGATGTGTCCAAAAATGATATCAGACTTGTTAATAAAAGTTTATGTAATGTCAATGCATAATTACATTACCGATTTTTAAAACCTGCAAATATAAAGAAATTTAGATTGTAATAAGTATAAATATATTTGACCAGTCATGCCAAAATTCGTATAGTGTCAAGACGCCACTTGCATGCTTTCTTCTTAAATAATTCTTAAGTTTAAAAAATATATTTCATGAATATTGACCGTTCCCACCGCAAATTTAAGTGGTTCATAGCTTTGTTTGAAGTAAGTGTGATACGTTTATTCGTATCGCCAAAATATACGTTTGAATCACAATGGAATTGTTCAAGAGCCAACTCGTTATTGGATGGTTCATTATTTTACCGATGAAACATTGATTGAATTACAACTATATGAAATATATATATCGGACATCAAACCTGTTTTTAAAAACGTTTAGCTTAAAACAGGTTGAATAAAAGAATAACATAAATAAATAAAAATACGTTGGGTCATAACAATTTTATTGAATTAAGAGGTGTTTTGTAAATCCCAATTAAATTTCCCCACAAGGACGGAAAGGGACCTCTTTCGTTAAGATTTATTAATTTTATATAGTTTAAGAACCAATATATTGATTAACCCGAAATTCGACTACTTGTTACTAACTAATTTTAAGTATTGTAAAATGATAATGACGAGCAACATGTATCCGGCTTTTGCAAAAGTTCCTGGGTTGTACGCAATCGTAATTTCAATTTTCTTCTTTTAAACCCTATTTTGTTTGATGTTGGGTGATGACCTATGATATACATATATTTTTTATAAAGTAAAATAAATTGAGCTAATGGGATACGCATGTTTTTAATGCATGTGTTTCTAAAGCTCTTCTCATTGTGTCGTGTTGCTGTTGGTGTCTGGTGTCACATGCAGCGGAAAAGACGGATCAACTGTTGCTCCCTGATAATCACTGGTCCAGATAAATTCCTAGAATTAAAGTTTTAATCATCGCCATCTCAATGACGGCGGCTCAGTTTACAATAAACATAACAATATGTGTAAGGTTTCGGCCTAGTTTCTGGATTGTTTATCAATATTATTCAAATTCAATTATTTGAAATAACATTTGAATTACGTTATTCAGTTGTGTGAAAAATATTGCCATGGATATAATGAAAAATATTGCTTGATCATTAATCGGAATTATCAAATATTTTTTCGTCACCTATTTATAAAAGCGATATAATTGTTTGAATTATAATTAAACCTAAGATATGGGAATGATTGGATAACAAAGTTAAATAATTTTCTTTTTTCAATATTCAATCACCCAAATTTACTCGATCAAAATGACGCGTCTATCGAAATACACATGTATGATATTGACAACAATATTCCTAATATCGGACAGCGTACAGGCCCAGGATGAATGCACGAATGGAACGAACGAGTACACCCTTGAGCAGACCATCACGTATGAGACTCAATGTCTTGACTGTGACCTCAATGCTGAAGTCAACTGTACAAATCCTGATGACATCAAGGTACGAGAGATTAATGTTATCCATATGCAAAAATATCAATTCTTAAATATGTAAAACATGTTAATTCGTTAAGATGTTTAATAAAGGTATTTGGGATTGAGCACAATAAATATGAAAAAAATCTGGGTCCCACTAAAGATCGTTACGTCTAAGCGTTATGGTAACAAACGTTTGAACCAATTCAGATAATTTTGTTTATATTTTGACCGAGGCATTTTGAGTAAACAATTTCAAACATTTATTGCTCATCATATATACTCATTGGTTGGTTTTATGTGTTTTCTAAATATTTTTTCTCAATTCAATTCATTTAAAGTTGACGACATCGGAAGGTGTGAGTTGCGAATTGTTTGACGCACCAGACTGGTGGAGTCCTCCTCCAAGGGGCTGCAAGCATCACTGCAACAAAACCATCTTGCTGGATTATTGCTGTCCTGGGTTCTGGGGATTCGACTGCCAGGGTAATTTGACTCTCCGGAGGGATGCTAGATAAAGGATATTTTAAAAAAAAATAAATATGTGTATGCGCATGTATTGTTTTAATAGTTGTCCTCACTTATTCTGCATGTTACATGCCACCAAGCCGACAGTTATATAAGTATCGTGAGAATTTAGAACAAGCTTAGCACTTATATAATGATAAAAGTAATGAAATAATTTTTAATCCTTTGTTTACAAGAATGCCCTGGAGGTTGGGAGTCACCCTGTAGAGATCGCGGAAACTGCACAGACCAAGGCGTCTGCCTATGCGAGGTAAGAAGATCTAGGATTATACCGATCGACATGGTTGGACTCATAGACTCTACGTCATTATAGAATATACAATGCACTGGTTTAAAGAAGTTTTTATTCAATAGTACCTCGACTGTGAAAATGCTAGTCTATGTAAAAAATGATTTAAGATTTTTAATTGGTTCGCCTAGCAAGGACTTTTTGCAATAATATTTTGCTTCATATAATTTATTTGAAAAAAAAAAACATTAGTTTTTTTTATTAATTTAAGAAGAGTCCTAAAGCAAATTAAACATGTGTATTTTATTTTATCGTAGGGTGTATTCCAAGGATACGCATGTGAAATGTGCAGTGACCAAAACGTGTATGGGCCAGACTGCGATCAAGGTATAATTAATACTGAAAATAGAGACAATGGTTTAACCAACTAATTTTAACGGTGCCCACGTTCTGGTTAATTTCTAAATGGTTCAACCATATTTTATATCACGTTTATGTTGGTATCATTTATGGCAGATAAAAGCAATCTTAACAAACATTAATTTCAAATAGAAACTATTCAACTTTATTCCACATTAAAGTGATCATATAAAAAACGCACAAAACTGAATGTATGAATGATTTGTTGTTTCTTATCAAAATGCATATCAAAATTACAAATTCTACGTTATCCTTTTACATAACCCAATGAATGATTATCCCAATCAAATCAAAACTATAAAATGCAGTTAATGGATCATATAAATGTTTATGTCGAGATAGATATAATTTAAAAAAATCATTATATAAAATACTTGCATACATATACATGTTTATTTACATTTAAAACATCATCTATATGAAAACGATCCATACGTAATTTTATAAATTTCTATATTATTTGTTGTTTCAGACAAGTGACCGGGATCGCAAGCAATCTTAAATAAGCTATATTTACTTTTTCTGTAACACACAACAGTCGATTTGTTTTTAAGAATTGTTTTGTCTAGATATGGTGTTACAAAAAGTTAGTCAATTGTTTAATTTCCAATGATCTCCTTGAAGTTCTAATTTCATCCTCGTCTCTCGTGAATGACTGTCTAATTCATCTTTCAAAACCCCTTTACTATGATATGAATGGTCATCAGCAATAGAACAACAAATCCACCTACTCCCTCAACCTTCCCCGCACCATTACATAGATTATATTCACACAAACACATTTCGCTTCCGTCCGCCGCCTCTTTGCATCCCCGCTTGTTAGTAAATCCATATTCATCCTTCACCTCGTTGTATTGGTCACGTGATAAGCAGCCTCTTATGACGTCATCGTCGGCGCTCTTTGATTTGTAGCAGACGACACATTCGTCTCTATAGTCACGCCATCTGACGGCAACGAGTTTGCCAACATCCGGTTTCTTGTAATCGCAGTTTTTACTTGAGGTTTGGTCGTCCAAAGTGGTGCACATGTAGCAATCGCGATACGCATAGGTCGATGTGAGAACGAAGGCGAAAACGCAAGCAGCGAGGATGGATTTCATGGTTGACCGCTTCAACTAGAATCTATTATGTTTAACAAAATGTGTATGTCAATAGCTAGATTATAGGAATATACAATATGAATATGTTCACTTTGTTATACATACAAACACAACGTAAAATGTACTTTGATTCGCAACGTAATTTAATTACGCATTTTAAAAACGAAAACATTATATATCCTTGACTTGATAAACTGATGCTCAAGGAAAATACATGTTACTAAATTATTACACCATGGAAAATTTCTTTACAAAATTTCTTTCTCCAAGAAAATGAGTCATATTTGATTTTCAAAAAAGGCAACAAGGTAGAGATATTTTATCAAAATACTTGCCTTTAATGATGTACACAGGACTTCAATAATTACATTTCAAACTTAAACTTATTTTTGTGTACCACATAAAAATATACTTACCCTGGTATGTGTGATTTATTTTAGTCCTTTTTTCCAATGTTGACAAACATACTCTTTAACAATTCAGTAAAACATTTGAGTAAAGGGACTCTTCACATATGATAATTTCAATGCCTTTGTTATCGAGAAATATACATGTAGATCACGGTTTAAGCCGGTCACATTTCCACTTGATTACCTTACAATTGCTATTTTCATGGTATTAACAAGTAAAAAACGGGTAAGCACTCTAAGCTTGACTGCAGATATTCAAAATATTTTTTTGTCGGTTAAACTGTCTTTTTTTTATTCAATGGAGAGAAAATATCTCCGTACATTAAACTAGAAATAATACATTTTTTATACTCATAGAACGACTTTTGTTAGAGCATTTCAGTAAAATGCTGGAATATAGATGATACATGTTCACATAAATAAGGCATTCTTTCTGATGTACTGCATTTGCTCTTAAAAGCATGTTCGAAATTCAATAAAAACAGGGCACCCTAATTTCACAATTTCAAAGATATCCATTAATGTTCTTCCCGTCTTGTCATTTTAATACATAAGCGTCCATCAAAATACATAACAAGCTTTTTTGATCACGTTTAATCAAATTATCCCCGCAGTATGCGCATGCGTGAACGGCACTTGCAACAGCGGAATCCATGGTGACGGGTCATGTGAGTGCGATCGCGGGTTCGAGGGAAACCGATGCGACGAGCGATCAGAAATACGTAAGCATAATTACATAATTACTTGCATGCCAAGTAATATTTAAAAAGAGAGGATTTAAGATATGATTGGTTTATGTATTATTTCATATAAAAATATTTAACCAGCTGTTATTATAATAAACACCGATGAGCCCCAGATTCGTTTTCAGTGTTTTTTCATAAATATACAATGTATACTCGACAACAAAATAAGTGTCCGGTCATTTTAGGTTATTTTTTTCATTGTTTCAAAAGTGGAACCAATCAAAACACGTTTGCTGGTTTCAGTTATGATAATAAAAGGGTGGTCTCGCAAACCTAACAATTTGGAATCCGTTTGACGAGTATCTCGTTCGTTTTATCGAAGGGCTAATAAACATCGATTTCGATCATCATTCAATGCGTATCGGTAGGAGAGGAAAAGCGCTATGTGCTAGAGATAGTATAAGGTTTTCGTAACTCAAAAACGGTGACAAATAGTTAATTTCTATACCACATGCGTCGCAGCACACATAGTAAAATGTCGGAAAAAAACTTTTTTTTTTGGCGCTTAACCGCGGAAACAGTCTTAATCACACTACACAATAAAATCGGTATGATTTCAAGATAGCTCACATGCTATAAACTCTGTTAATTGCACTTTGAATTCCATTCGCTCAAAAACCAAGCCGTAATATTCGAATAAACTCGGCAAAATTTGAAAGGGATAACCTAACCCGGTTATATAATGACGGGGTGTTCTAACGAAAACTGTCATTGTCAATATTATATTTAAGGGTGTGCGGAATAGAAAAAAATAAACCAAAAGACCGTTGCTGTCCTCATTTTCTATATAAACGATGTCGCGAAATACATTGCAAATTCGCTCGATATAGGCGTGGTTTCGCGAAAACAATCGATTATTAAATGAATACGCTTCAAATAGGTTAGGACATTGAATCTAGAGTTACAAGTTATGAAAAACTGTTTATCGGCCATTTAAGCCGCGTAATCACTCTAAAATTGAGTAGAATACGTATTTCTGTTTATCGAGGCATACGCTTGCGCGCACCATTGCTACGAGGTTAGGGCGAGGAAATCGACCGTTGTCTTAGACATGCACGAAATTTGTTTTTTTATTGATGGAAAACTTAAACTACGGCTTTAACAAAGGTTCGCTGAATGTGACTTTTCGATGAATATCGTGTTTCGAAGTAACAAGAAAATAAGCGAAACGTAATTTTCAAAACGATTGTAAACCCATTAATGCAGCATTACAAAACCCGTGAAGGCAGCATTTGACATATTCAAACAGTTGTTTTGAACAATTGTACTAAAGCTGGCACTTCCGGTGCCTAGTTTCTGACCATTCGCAAAATACTTTGTCAATTCGAGTGATCGCCGCAACTGGCTTGAATTTTTGAATATGCACCTAAAGAGTCCAAATGTACCAATTACCTGTAACATTTCTGGCAAAATAGTTCAAACATCCATGACAATGCATATTAGAGGGTTTGTTAATTGCTATTTCGTTCGTTCATTTTCAAGAGTTCGCCGAATAGTCGATAGCAAATATAGAGTCTTAAAAACTTACCAAATGAACTCACATTGTGTGCTGTTTAATTTGGTTTATAATTGACAAAAATCAACCAAACACTTATGAAGTTACAGAGATTTGAACAACCGGACACTTCTTTTGTTGTCGAGTATAAATTTACTTAAACGGTGAAGCAGTTTTAATTTTCCATGTACAAACGCCAACTACAAAGTGACAGTCTATCAATATCTTTGTCCATTTGCAGCAACTGAATATGTTTGCGAGAAGTTAAACTGCGGCGACAACGCCTTATGCTTTGCAATCGACGGTCGACCCCAATGCATCTGTACCCATGGTTACCAATGGGATCAAGATCAATGCATAGGTAACTAGGCAAACTCGATTGAAAAGGAACAAATGTTTATGGTATGAGAACACTGCCAAATGAGGGTATATAATAACAAACACAATAATAGGCATAGATTGTTTTAAATTAACTATGCGGGGGCCATAGTTGAGTGGTAGAGCGCTCGCCCGGATATCTCCAGGTCCTGGGTTCGAATCTAACCCGTAGTGGTTGCTGAGGATTCTGACACCCTGATAATGATTTAGGGTTCTTACTGTCATAGGTTTCATATAAAAAGATTTTTTTTCAGAGAATGATGGCTGCCAACCGAATCCGTGTCATGCCAACGCCACTTGCCTCAACCTTGGTCGCGGCATCCCTAGCTGCAGTTGCCAGGACGGTTTCCAAGGAGATGGGTTCGAGTGCCAGGCCATTGACCCTTGTCAGACAAACAATGGCGGTTGCCCCAACGACACTACTGTTTGTGTGTACACCGGACCAGGAAAGGTTAGGGAGCGTTCAGTGTTCATCCGAGCGTCAGTTTTGTCGCCATGTCGTTTCAAAGTCGATAAGAAAGTATACACCAGACCTTTTCGTTTTTGACATTTTACTTGGTGAATTAGTTGTAACATTACCCATGCATTTTCACTGGTTCAGATTCATTGCTTTCAGTATAATCTCTCACGATAAACTTGTCATTTCATATTATCTTGTTTCTCTCATTTCGTTATCTATATTTTATATGAATCAGAGTCACTGTGCGTGCGAAGAGGGCTACGAACATGTTGGGGCCGGAAACGTGAGCGAGACAGGATGCACTTTGAGAGACGTCTGCGCGTTCCAACTTCCCAAGTGTCACCGCCTGGCGTCATGCGTCACTTATGCACCATTCACTAAACGGTAAAAACGCGTTATATATGGTCTGACCATAGTGGAACCTCTTTTTACTAATTATCCTACGAATAAATCTGGATTCTCAATTCATAGCAATGCGCGTTTTGAATTTCACCCATAAGGGACACATTGGGGACACGAATTGTTAGGAGAAACATACTTAAACGCTTCAAATTTGCACCACCTCATACTCGTTAAATCTTATAAACCCAAATAAGTACTCATCTCATAAATTCGCAAATCCGTTAATTTTATGAATATAACAAATGTAACAAGGAAGACAATCACCATTAAGAACTATGATTAAATATTTTTTTCAGATGCACGTGTCGCGAAGGCTACACCGGGGATGGATTCGTGTGTTATGGTAACTTCATTCAGGTAGATATATACAAACTGTTTGCAATAATTGATTTCTTGAAGTTAATGAATATAAAACCATTATTTACATATTTTGTGTTTAAGTATAAAGGGACGTCCAATTAAAACAGATACATTGTCCATGTATGTACAAAACAGTTGCATACATACTTTATCGTCAATAATATATATATTAACTATAATATAACGTCGAATGGTTGCCATGGCAGCGCTTCGATGAGCTCAACAAGTACGACGACGGCCTTCGAGGTCAGCTGACCGGCGCCAGCCACATTCTCGATTTCACCTACCGCTCTATACTTGGCAATACTGCAGGCGCCTTCTACACGTTTTTCGTTCCCGTGGACGGAGCACCGGGGTTCAATTGGACGGCGGATGGCTCAAATGTATGTACGATTGTTTTTTTTTTAATGTTTTGAAATTTTAATATTATATACATGTATGTAAGTCAATATCCAAACAAGTCTAAAATGAAACTGTTGTTGAAAACCGGAACGATTTTCCATGAATATTTAAAAATTCTATTCACCACGGGGAAATGATACAGTTTGTTTCTATTTAACATACTCACAGTTGCAATGGTTTTATGGGCGAAATGAGGCGATAGGTGGGCATCTGTTTCGAGAACACGGGTTCCCAATGAGGTTGCATATCGATGAAGAAACAAAGGGAACATATTACACGACGCTTGGAACTGAGGTCAACATATCTGTAGATGTAAGTTAGATGGCATAGAGTCAAACGTATCATATCTAAGAAGTTTGTTGTCCGATTTCGTACATATATTATCGTGAGCGTACACGATACGCTGAACATTTTAAAAATTGAATCCATATCATATTAATAACAAATATGACATTCAATATAGCGTTCTACGGAATTCCCGTGCAACCCCTATCATTTCTTTCGATTTTTCACCCCAAATATGCAATAAATATACATAAATTTATTTACTCATTTTTTTTGTGTTAGTCCAACATGAACATGAGATGGGAGAGGAATGGCGTGGTAACCAGAACCAGGCTGCTCAAAACCAACGTGCTGGCTACAAACGGTCATATTAATGTCATCTCCGGTTTCCTGTCGCCGGTGTCGGACCCTAGTTTCCCGAGCCGCGTGTGTATCTTAACTGTTATTTCTTATAACTGAAAAAATAACAATACATGTATTGAAAACATTTGTACGTGTTCAACAGTTTATAGATTGAACCCCCTTCTGAGCCCTCTATGGGTTATGATTGGCATTGATCCTGAATTTACGATGTGCACATGTAAACATGTGTATATCCATTTCCTTGAAATCCATAACGATAGTACCACAGATGATTAACAGTTGCGGTAAATCGTACGTATTATGTTTATTGAAAAGTCTCCGATATTCTATAAAACAACAGCAATATGTGTTTCAGGTCAATATCGTTGAAGCCCTCAAGTCGGACAGTGACAACAAATACAGCATATTCGTCCGTTTGCTCGAGGTAGTAAGCCTACACATTTGCTATACAGCTGACCTGATCTAGGAACGCATCGATATCACCGATAATAATTGTAATCTCGATAACATTAATTTAATTTCATGATTGTCTTAGCTTTAGGATTATTAGAAAATTAGGATTATTAAGATTATGAAATTGAAATAAAATATATCGATCGGTCCTTGATAAAGGCAGCGCTGAAATATACCGCGTCACTCTACGTGTCTTTGTTATCTTTTTCAAATAAAGACCATATAATTTTGTTTTCTACACAAAACACCTTAAATATGAAAGAGCATCTTGGAAGTTATTTGAACATTTTGAACACAAATTCAGTATTACCATGTAGTTCATCCGTTCCATAGCTTTGTTCACTAATTTCGAATATGTCATTCGCATAATTACAGGCCGCTTCTCTCACCGGAATGTTGGTTGGTGATCACTCGCACACGCTTTTCGTTCAACCGGATAAGTACTGGAATGACTTAGCCAGTGGTACAGTGGATCACCTGATGGAACCAGAACAACGTGGGACCCTAATGAATATAATGAGGCACCATATCCTGCCGACAAAACAGGTTGGATTTCTATGCTGCATTCGTAATTATCATAGATTTTACGGTTTATATGGGTTATATTGATTGTGTTGGACTACATGGCCCATACAATTATTAAACAGAACAAAATTAAGATTTTTAATCGAAATTAGCAATAAGAATACCTTAATACGATGTGGATCGCAGGGCCGCGGATGTCATCAGGCCTTCTCCTGGCGTCGCTGCTGGTTTCGGGGAATTCTGAAGACGACCAGCTCC
>LQRL01039583.1:0-10171 GCA_001703475.1 Hydroides elegans
TGGATGTTGTCATTGTTGCTGATTCGAGTGGTTCCATGAACCAATCCGGATGGGAACCTATGTTGAACTTTATTTAATAATAAACCAATCAATCATCAATCAAAATTCAATTAACAGATTGCCCGTTGCGTCCGCTGGATATTGTCATTGCTGCTGATTTGAGTGGATCTATGAACCAATCTATTGTAAACTTACTGATATACAGAACAATTTATACTCAATTAAACTCCAATTAACATATTGCCTTTAGCGTCCGCTGGATGTTGTCATTCTTGCTGCTTCAATGGGTTCCATGAACAAATCCGGATGGGAATCCATGAAAAATATTAATTTAATACTAATCCAATTAATCATCAATTAAAATGCAATTACCAGATTGCCCTTTGCGTCCTTTGGATGTTGTCATTGCTGCTGATTTGAGTGGATCCATGAACCAATCCGTTGTAAACTTACTGACATACAGACAAACTTATAATCAATTAAACTCCAATTAACATATTGCCCTTTGCGTCCGCTGGATGTTGTCATTGTTGCTGCCTCAATTGGTTCCATGAACAAATCCGGATGGGAACCCCTGTAAAACATTCATTTAATAATAAACCAATTAATCATCAATAAAAAAAGATCAAGTTTGTAGAATGCCCGCTGCGTTCCCTTGATGTTGTTATCGTCGCTGATTCGAGTGGTTCCATGAACCAATCCGGATGGGAACCTATGTTGAACTTTATTTAATAATAAACCAATCAATCATCAATTAAATTTCAATTAACAGATTGCCCGTTGCGTCCGCTGGATATTGTCATTGCTGCTGATTTGAGTAGATCCATGAATCAATATATTGTAAACTTACTGACATACAGACAAACATATAATCAATTAAACTCCAATTAACATATTGCCCTTTGCGTCCGCTGGATGTTGTTATCGTGGCTGATTTGAGTGGTTCCATGAACCAATCCGGATGGGAACCGAAGTAAAACAATCATATAATAATAAACAAATTGATCATTAATTAAAATCCAATTAACAGATTGCCCTTTGCGTCCTCTGGATGTTGTCATTGTTGCTGATTCGAGTGGTTCCATGAACCAATCTGGATGGGAACCTATGTTGAACTTTATTTAATAATAAACCAATCAATCATCAATCAAAATTCAATTAACAGATTGCCCGTTGCGTCCGCTGGATATTGTCATTGCTGCTGATTTGAGTGGATCTATGAACCAATCTATTGTAAACTTACTGATATACAGAACAATTTATACTCAATTAAACTCCAATTAACATATTGCCTTTAGCGTCCGCTGGATGTTGTCATTGTTGCTGCTTCAATGGGTTCCATGAACAAATCCGGATGGGAATCCATGAAAAATATTAATTTAATACTAATCCAATTAATCATCAATTAAAATGCAATTACCAGATTGCCCTTTGCGTCCTTTGGATGTTGTCATTGCTGCTGATTTGAGTGGATCCATGAACCAATCCGTTGTAAACTTACTGACATACAGACAAACTTATAATCAATTAAACTCCAATTAACATATTGCCCTTTGCGTCCGCTGGATGTTGTCATTGTTGCTGCCTCAATTGGTTCCATGAACAAATCCGGATGGGAACCCCTGTAAAACATTCATTTAATAATAAACCAATTAATCATCAATAAAAAAAGATCAAGTTTGTAGAACGCCCGCTGCGTTCCCTTGATGTTGTTATCGTCGCTGATTCGAGTGGATCCATGAACCAATCCGGTTTTTGCACGATGCTGGACGCTCAGAAAATTAGATAAATATAAATTATAATTAAAATCCAATTAACAGAATGTCCATTGCGTCCGCTGGATGTTGTCATTGTTGCTGATTCGAGTGGATCCATGAACCAATCTGGATGGGAAATCATGATGGACTTTCTCAAAGAGCTGGTGGCTGACAGTCGATGGTTGGATGTTGGAGGCGAAACCAGGGTTAGTAGAAACTATACCGATATATTACTAATTATTTTATCTATAAACAAGTTCTAACATGTATGATATAATTATAATGAAATGCATTTATTGTTTCTAGCATATACATTGTTTTGCTGCTGGCTGTGAAATAAGAGTGAGGAATGCACACAATTTTAAAACCTTAAATATGTATGAAATTGACAAAACACTTTAATGTTTTCGTAAAATATGGTTGATTTTCTTAAAATAAAAGTCTTCCCACACATATTTTGCAGCATTCAATTTTGATTAAATAATAAACAAACACATCCAAGTATTAACACCCATGATAGACATTTTCTCAAATGTGTGTAACTAATACGAATTGCTTTGATCAATAGTGTGAATCAAGAGTTAGTTAAGATACATAATTATGGAGACATTATAAACTGAATTCATTTTATATACAATTGTAAAATAATAATATTATGCCGTATAAACGCTTGGTTCTGTTGTTGTGTGGGGTCGGTGTCAATTTGAGACTTTGCTGTTAAAAGTGCACTTTTTCGGAAATAAATGGTCTCATTCGGTCATATTTATGGAAACACACTTAGATCACTACAGAAAATATTGTAATCAAAACCATATCCTGGGTGATAGTTTGTTATAGATGTTGGTCAAATCATGACATTTTAATGCTATTGAACCGTGAAATAATAAACAATTTATTTTAACAGGACTTTTGTTATTTGCACTGCAACATTTCTCAGGTTGCACTTACCAACATGGCCAATGATATATATTTAAATAACAATATCTTTGACACAAAACTTAGTTTGTTATATATCAGATATATATCTTGTATATAAATGACTTCCTATTTACGATCAAGTAGTTGCACTACATACTTATTCAATATGAGTCAACTCAGATGTTTTAGAGGCTTAGTGGGATATCCGAATTCGATCGATTCCCTTTTTTGTGGTTAGCATTCAATGGATATATTTTTTTATACAACAACGGTATAACGTTACAATGTAAACGGTAAAATTGTTATCTCAATACTATTCCCGAAAATAATATATATTAATGTGCTCAACAAATTAACTGTAGAAATATCAATTACCTTGAGCTGACATCCGCAAAACAATGATCATTATTTGCCACTGGTTGGTTGTTTTAATATAAAGGTAACAAGATAAGATATTCTTTTTTAGTTATTATTGTCAAATATTGCATTTTTAAGCATTTGAGTCTTGAATTTTGAAACGTCTGCAAAGTTCGTTCTCCATTCATACAGTTTGTCGTACATGTCGTGTAAAAAATAAAACTGCAAAAACAAAAATGAAATTGTCTTATACGAGAACGTTGTAATATACTAAGGCTAATAAAAGTTTACATATAAACTGGAAAAGGAAACGTTTGGAAAATGAGAAATAATGAACCAATATATATATATGTATATATTATCAAAATGAGCATATATGTTTGTACGAGGTTTAGCTTAGTTACAATAAGTAAGCATATATGGATAGATTATGCCACCATCGAATTAATGTCGCTGAAAATGCTATATCTCAGCAATATTAGTATTGTGTTCAGTTTGGCAACATACCATATATAACCATCATAGTTACAATAAGTAGCATATTATACCAAACCTATCATTTAATCACAAACCAGTCAATTGGACTCACTCAATAATTAGTATTTTTATTTCTATAACTTCGATACTAAGTTAAACACCATAGTAGACGACATTTAGAACATATGAGACAGCACATCCAACACAATAACTAACCTGTCAATTAATCTCTCAACTCATGGTATTTGTTAACTTCCTTTTAGTTTGGCTACATCAAGTTTGACACCAATGTGAAGGAAATGTGGAGCATCTTAGACCCAACATTTGACTTGATAGGTATCCTCCAGGATGCCTTTGCAACAAATAAAGCTGACTTTTGGGGCGACGCACTACGTGTCTTAAATCAATATCCCTTTAAATATCATATTTATTTCAGTTTGGTTACATCAAGTTTGACACCAATGTGGTAGAAATGTGGAGTATTTTGGATCCCACTTCTGACTCCATAGGGAGCCTCCAGGATGCCTTTGAAACTGATAAAGCCGACTTTTTGGGTGACGCGACTAATACCCCGGATGCGTTAAATGCTGCTGCAGATATGCTGAATGGTGCAGATAGGTGAATTTAAACGAATTTTTCTATTTGGACTGTGTAATGTGATTTTAAAATGTTTTGGTATTTTTGAAAAGACTCTGGATACATGAGGCAGGGCAGTTGATACGCTGAATTAAACAGATTTTTAGTTTTTATCTTTTTTTCTAGCTTGACTTTCAAATGTTTGATTAGATTTTTAAATGTCAAATTGTTGTTTTTTTATAAGATATGCTCAAAGGTGCACACACGAAATTCAAATTGGATTTTGTTGAATATAGGATTTCTTTACAAAGTTTAATGACTTATTACTGGGAGTATGAACCTGATATTTTTTTTTACTGGGAATTTGTAATTTAAAATTTAATTTGAAAATGCTTCAATACATTTTAACAGTAAACGTGTGAAACAATTTTAATACTTCATGAGTCTGTTTCGTTATATTTTTACTTAAAAAACATAGTTTTTACTGATTATATGCAAATTAAAATGTTAAATGTGTCAAAAATCCTTCACTTAATGTTGTGTTTTTTTTTCATTTCAAATTATTTGATTTACTTGCTTTGTTTTAGATTTGATACTGACTACATGGACCTGATGCTCTTAATCACAGACGGTGATCCGAATGTCAACACTGCGAGCTTTTTTACGGCGTCCATGTGGGCCCGAACTGTATCTGAGTAAGTCTTATTTATTCGTACATTTTTTACTGAAAACAAGTCAAAATATGTTTTATCAAATGCTTTTATGAATTAATTTATCACTGAAATATTAACATGCTTAATTGTATTTCGCAACATACAACCTTATTAGCTCAGTCGATAGAGCGATGGACTTATTACTGTTGCATTATACGGAATAGACACTTATCAAATGATGTCATGAAAACAAATTTTTGTCTGCGTTGCAGATTGTTAAATGGTTCTTTTGAAAACTAGATAATTAAATGCCTATTGCCTTTTTGGCCAATCGTAAACTTGGCATTATTTATTAAGATTAATATTGAATATTGATACATAACAGTGAAAACATCAAGTTAGGCGGAAAATGGTCGCTAAATTAATACAATTACTAAGGTAATATAAAAACATATCCAAAGAAATATCAAAATCAAATAAGATGTTACAGCAACAACAACAGTATATTACAGAGAAATGAATTAGCAACCTATCATATTCTCTCAATTTAACGTATGCAAGGTGGGGATGGTGGTGGAAAACAAATTTATAAATAATATATAACACTTATTTATTTGATTTATTTTTAATCCTTCATTTAAATTGAAAAAAAAAACAGAATGATCGGGCTTGAACTCGGGACCTCTCGATTCGTAGGCGAGCACCTTAACCGCTACACCACAGAGTACACGCGCAAATTGCGCTTTTAGAATACAATCTATAAATGTAGATTATTAATTTCAATTTAGTTTTAAATTATAAATGATAACTTTTCTCGTTTAGTGAAATTACGCTGCGAAAAAGTGAAAAATATTATTTGTTTACATTTTACGGAAAACATTTCATACAACAATTTTTAATTGTTGACTTGACCAATCAAAACTCTCGTTACAACCCCATCATATAATAATTGTATATATTGAACGATTCATTACATTATATTACAGCCTCTTCGTTGCTGTCGGTATCGGTGAAATACAGGAATTTTTACTAACCATCATGACGGATGATTCTGATCACAACATGTACTTAGATAGCATGGCTATGCTCCCGGGAAGTCTCGATACGCTCATGGAATTGATCAAACACGTAAGTCTACCGGGAGGACAAGCATTGCATTTTAAACTATATTATAAATAATACAGGTAATAATAATAGGCCTGTTTCCTATAGAAACAATATGGATTTGATACAAGACAGTAGTGTTGACATGGTACCATATCATAAATAATACAGGTAATAATAATAAGCCTGTTTCCTTCACTCGGGGTGATTTTTATACATACATGATATGGATTTGATATTTGGCAGTGTTGATACCAGCGTTGACTTGATTTATCATGTCTACATTAGTATCTAAAGGGAGGGAAGAGATCTTCTGGCAATCTAGGCAATATTAAATACAAATGGTACATGTTTACATTATTATTAGTATGCCTATATAGAAATAATATGGATTCGATACAAGACGGTAGTGTTGACATGGTACACACTATTCAGCATGGATTATCATAACATAGAGGGATTTTCATAACACATGATATGGATTTGATATTGGGCAGTGTTGATACTAGCGTTTACTTGATTTATCATGTCCATATTAGTATCTAAAGGGAGGGAAGAGATCTTCTGGCAATCTAGGCACTATTAAATACAAATGGTACATTTTTATTCACATGGGAGGATGCCTATATAGAAATTATATGGATTCGATACAAGACGGTAGTGTTGACATGGTACACGCTATTCAGCATGGATTATCATAACTCTAGAGGGAGGTGGGACATTTGGTAATCTAAGATTTTAATAGTAACACCTAAAGGTGTTAGTTTTGTTAATTCGTGAGGATTTCTATACACCACTAGTATATATATGACACCAGGATGTGCTGAGACACCCGTGTACATAATTAAGCGGAAACATCTACCTGAGGGATGAATCTTGCGTTCTAAGGTTAAAACAAATAAATTATCCAATATTCATGTAAGCGTTTATTCAATGTGCTTTCCACTAAAAAAAAACATATTATTTCCTCTGTTCGTGTGATTATGAGACACATTTCAATATAAACCCACACACATAAATATTATGTTCTAGTATAAAGTTCCTGTATTATCATTGTCCGAATTGTTGTTTCTTATGAAATTTGTATTATAGTAACACGTTACACAACATAGACAGGATGCTTAGAAATTCTTTCAAACATATATCAACTAGTTACTTAAGAATGTCCATAAATGATGAACAACCTAGTTTTATGTTCACATTATGCTTATTATTGCTATTCAGGAAATGTGTAACATAGTGCCACGTCACAGACGGGATGCGGGAGATGATCCAGATGAAATAATAACAACCACCGTGGCTCCCGACCCAACAGTGGTCGAAATATGTGGTACGTTTTGTAACACTTACAAGTATTAACATCATAAAATGATTAAGCTAAATAAAAAATAGTTTAGAATATACCAAATAGCATATGGGTTAACTCGATGAAATGCCTACAAAAGCTACAAAAACTACTGACAATCAAGACATGGCGGAGGTCAACATATGTGGTAGGTTCTTGTTGAATATGAAATTATCACATGATAATATGTTCAAAGAAAAACATTATATTAATGTTTGGTTTACCCCATTTTAATATACTTATTTAGTTTAGGGAAAACAAAGTTTATTAATGTGGGTTAACTCGATGAAATAGTTACAACAACCGTGGCTCCCAACACAACAGTGGTCGAAATATTTGGTAAGCTCTTGTTGACCAAATATTATCACACAATTATCTATTAAAACATGTTAATGATTGAAGGTAGTATAAGGTTAAATTGATGACATCACATGATACCATGATAATTTATTTGTGGAAAAAGATAGTTTTACAAATGTGGGTTAACTCGATGAAATACCTACAGCAACTGGACATCCAGACGTGACTGTGGTCGAAATATGTGGTAAGCTCTTGCTTGAAATATGTTGAGAACTAAAATGGTATTAAATGTGGCTAAGAAATATGTTGTAAGTTCTCGTTAACTATTAAATTATTATAAAATAGTTCATTTTGAGTACAAAGGGGAATAAGTTTGGTTAAACTCGATGAACTATTTATGAACAACTGAACAATTGAAACTTCCGACATGACTGTTGTCGAAAGACGTGGTAAGTCTTTGTTAATTATACAAAGTTCATATAATGAGAGAAAAAACAAACAATTAAATGTGGGTGGACTCGTTTTAATATTTACAACAACCATATCTCAAGACATGACTGTGGTAAGGTTTTGTTAAATATGCAATTATCATAAAATTAGTTATTCTGATAACAAATAGTTAATTAAGTTGATTAAATGCGGGTTTGATAAATAACTAAAAATGCAACATCTGAATCTCTTGACATGGCGGTGGTTGACATATGTGGAAAGTTCATATTAACTTTACAATTAGCATATATTTTTTTTTCGGAGAACAAATTGTTTATTTATTATGTGTTTTTCGATAAAATATTTACAACCATTGAAGTGCCCGTTGTGACTGTTAAAGTATATAGTTACTTATGGTTAACAATTAAATTATCAAATAATAATTCATTTTAAGAAAAGCAAATTGAACTCTATGTGATATGTATAACAATTGACAGGACTGTGGTCGAAATATATGGTAAGTTCTTTTAACCTATCACATTATCATGTGACGATATATTTATTTTATAAAATATAGTTCATTAACTGTTTTAAATCGATGAGAAAGTCACAACTGATTCTCCAAACATAAAAGTGGACGACATGTGTGGTAAGTTCTTGTTGACTATAAAAGTGTCGTGAATTAATTTATTTCATAAAAGATAGAAGTTGTTAAATGTGGGTTAAATCGATAAATCATTTACAGCAATTAAAACTTCCGACACAACATTAATCAAAACATGTGGTAGGTACGGTTTTAATTATTCGTCACATGATCTTTTGAATTTAACATACACATAAATGTTTATATTGGTCTTTGAAATTGTTACAACAAAACTGGCTCTCGCGAATCATTTGTATCATTTAGCGTCAGCCTCTGTATGGATTGATATTCCTCAAGCTTATTTCAATGTTATCTTATATAATGGTTTTGAAAATAAACCACATCCTTATATAGTCAAAAATGCGTGTTCTGTCTTCAAAAAAATGCTGCTATTCGCCTCTACTGAATCCCTGTTTATTACATGTTGGAAATCGAAATGAAAAAATGAAAAGAAAATGAAAGAAATGGCACTGGAGGGCAATACAATGCTGTATCGGCACTCTCCAATTACAATAAACGAAAACCACACTAAAATGACATTCTAATTGCTTCTATTGACATGTAATAAACAAAATACATCATTCAGAAGCCGTACATATGGAATTATTGGCACTCAGACGTGCATTTCAGATGCCCTCAGCCTCCGGCTTCGAGCATATGAAATGCTCATCTTCGTGCCAATAACTTCCATATGTACGGCTTCTTCATGAAGTATTTTCAATATAGATGGATTCATTGATTATAATTCTGAAACAGCATTGTCGGTTCAAAAACTGTCATTGATGTTAAGCAACTTTTCCATTTGAAGTATTTGTTTGTCAATACCACAAAAGCTTCAAATATATATCTCTAGTCTTTGAATTTATACTTAAAGTAATGTATGTATACTCCCCTATTACATAATGCTGCCTCCTACCCTTACTGAACCGTACATGGTATACAATTTCATTGTATGATCTATACATAACCCTTTATAATGTAATCACAGATAAGCTTCACATATATTTGTAAAATATATGTTCTTTTTTTCACTGATGTTGTTGTCCGCCATTACCGGACCCATGTATGGATATATTCATGCCTGGCGATAAATATGAGGAAAATGCTTGTTGTCACCTAAATTTTCATTAATTTATATATACGTACTTTCTTGTGTATGAGTTCGAAATCCTACCTATATATAAACATCGGACTTTCAAAACATACCAGTCGTCTTATCATCCCTTTTCACATAATTATTCTGCCCTTTTGCCGACCCATGTATGGATGAATATTCTCATATCCGACAATAAACTCGTTTGCCAATGCCACAAAAGTTGCATTTCTGTTTATTTTTTAACAAATGTATAGAATATATTATATCTTAATTTTTCACAGAATGTTGCTGTCCGCCATTACCGGACCCCTGTATGGATGGATTCATGTTTGGAGATAAATCCGAAGACTGCGGATGTTGTCGTTTCGACATGTAAACAAATGTGTCACGTGTTTCATGACATGTCATTTGGACTCCTCCCGGTGATTCAATCTGTGGTTGACACACATAATGACTAGTTCAGATCTAGAAGAAAATAGTAATAATCATGATAAGTATATAAAAATCTGTAATGAA
>LQRL01039585.1:0-16673 GCA_001703475.1 Hydroides elegans
GGGGTTGGGGGTAAAGGGTGAAGTTGAATAATGGTATGTAAGTGATACATGTTTGGACTTTTTCGCTCATAACTATCAATACAGATTTTAAGCAAGCTGGCTCTGACATCTAGATCATTTCATTGCAATTACTAATACCACTTGAACGTTGAGAGTCATATAAAAACCTGATGTTTTTTTTTCTGGATTTTATTTGGTCTCAACTCTATAAAAAAAAAATAATAGCGAAGAAAGAGAGCTATGATTCAATAAATAGTTATGTCAAGTGTCCCCATATTTTAAATCAAATCCTGTCTCTCCACTTTGGTTTCGGGTCTTAGTATTCGAGTGGTACACGTCTGGCCGATAAGACATGTTCACACATTGTGTCGATCACTTTCTCTTTTACCTCCGTAGACCTCAGACTTAGTCTCCATGGCGTTGATACCATGGTGTGGTGAAACAGCGTAGAAATTCAACGTTCGAGGGGAACTATAATTGATTTGCTATCGAAATATATTGAACGTTAGAATTTGATGTTAGATGTGGGAGTTTAGAGGGATTTATTATATGTCATTCTTTATCGCAGCCCTTAGACCATGCAGTATAAACCTTATCAGTGACTTGGTTTAAAAGGGTCAATTTTTTGCTTTAATGAACGCAATATTACTTCAAATCCCCGATAGTTTGATTGAAAAATTATACTTCCAACATTAACCCACTCCCCCTTCATGTCTCTTTCTTGATCACGTATAGTTAAACATATTATGTTTTTCTCCTTCAACAGCTGTTCGACGCGTGTTCAGCTGGCAACGACTCTGAGCTGCAGCTGGTCGGTGTGGTCTGTTACTACGGCAAGCACTACTCGACCTTCTTCCTCCACTCCAAGCGAGAATCCTGGATCAGCTTTGATGATGCAAATGTTAAACCGGTGAGTTATTTGATGATATTGTGTATGTTATGGGGGTGGGGTTGGGGGATGTTGGGTAATTTGCGGGGGAGGGGAGGGGGTGTTACTATGGAAAACACTACTCGACATTCGTTCTCCACTCGTAGCGAGAATCCTGGATTTCATTTGATGATGCCAATGTTAAACCTGTGAGTTGTTTGATGATATATGGAGACGAAGGGTGTGGGGTTGGGGTAGGGAGGACGTTCTGTTATTTGTGAGAGAAAATTTGGGGGAATTTGATTGGGAAGGAAACTGGATATTGATAATAGCGCATTAGTAAGACTTTTTAGTTAAGACATTGATATGTCTCATTTAGCGGTTTTTGTGTAGTTATAGGCTAGGCAAGCGTTAAGGGTCCGATCCCCACGGCCACCCTTCACTTGTTCCAGTTTATGATACAGATCATCACTAGACATAAAGATCAAGCTAAAAAGAAAGACGTTAAACGTAGTTTATCATTTCATCTTCTATTTTGCTCTCTTCCCCACAGATGGGCGCATGGGACCAAGTAGCAGACAAGTGTTGTCGCGGCCACTACCAACCCCTCCTTCTGCTCTACGCCAATCCGGATCCATTTGAAATCGACTACTCCTCGGCCCCGCAGACGACCACCATGGTGCCCGGGTACAGCTTCAGCAATGATCCCAGTAAGTCGTTGGTCTTTTCGAAATCTTGAAATGGAATAGAAATAAGTCAATATGTTATCATAAAAATGTAAACATAATAAAGGTTAGGATACAATTGGTAATAAAATTACATAGATTAACTGATAGAAAATTAAAATGATTTTAAATAGCATACAACTAAACTTTGTTATAAACAAGGCATTGAAAATGAGAATTAATCGTTTAAAATGTCAATTTACCTTTCTAAGATTTTTTACCATGGAAAAGAAAGCAACTTAAATGTGTTAATGGAATCGAGTCATACTTCTTCTAGTCATTAACCAATTCAATCTTTTTATAGTCCATGTAAATTGGAGACTAGTTGAATGTCAGTTACACCTTACATGTACAATGGGGGGTCGGATTTTAACTGTTAGCAACGGTAAATTTGGCGTTAAATAAGTTAAGAGTCATAAATGCGTTTCTCAATAGATTGTATACATTTTGTCATCAAACATATATAAAGCTAAATGGTTTCACACCAAACGACTTTTGTCAATTCATCCGAACGCTTATCCTTGGCAAATTTACAATATATATGGAACACCATGTTCCAAAACTTTTCTGACCTTTTTATACAATGAGCATAATATATAGCCTTCAAAACATAATAGCATTTAGTACATTAAAGAGTAGGGGGTAAGTCGTGGCGTCATTTTATTAACGTTTGCCTCTCCTCCCCATCTACTTCATTTGGGCCCATGTATTAATAGTTCGCACGTGTCTCTTTGTTATAATTCAACCCTACTTTGTTAAAATATAAATAAAACTTGAACATTGCTTTCATGTATTTACAAATGTCCTTCGGAATAGTCAATGCATCTTTACAACTAAGAGATGGAATTTCAGGGCATTTTTTTCTCTCTCAATGTTGCAAGGATTTTTTGACGAAGATATTTCACTCGATATCACTGTTACATCTTAGCGTTAATAAAAAAAAAGGGTTAAATGAAATGTGCATCTTTATGCTTAGGGGCTATTCTTGGATAAATTTATTTGCTCTCTTGCAATAAGTTTTACCCATTTTTAACTTTTGAATATTAGTAGATCTACCATATTTTTATCTTTTCATTTTTGAAAAAAATCTCAACCGTATTTATTTATTGACTGTCTGACACAAAGCAATTGCGGTTCTTTATCGTATCATTTTTACAAACGCGATTCTATTCAGTTGTGCAGCCATATTGCATGCAAAATGTGATATTCCCCTTATGGACGGGTTCGTTTTTGGATGATAATTAACCAAGCATATGTAACTCCGCTCATTTTACCCTAGATTTATATTGAATAACCGGGTAGATGCTGAATAAAAATTGATTATTGTGATGTATGAAAGAAATGATAATAATACGACTATGATACAAACCAAAAAAATCGGGAATTTCAAAGTTTTTTTAAAGTGTTCGGCTTTAAACAGATCTTGCGTGATAGGCTTAACATTATAATAATATAAAGGCAGTTGTGAAAATAATAAATTGTTGGATTGAGTCCAAATTTTGTAATATGATATAAACGTTACCAGTTAATGTTTATGTGTTAAACCTAGTATAGAACGTGTGGTTTTGCGTGGTGTTACACCTGGATTGCATAATATAATAAAGTGTTTTATTTTGATCGAATCTGAGCATAGGATTAAGCAATTTTATATATACATTTGCCAACATGCACCCGAAACTCCCTCTGTATTTTAATAGGATTTTCTCGCCTTATTTTTCCTCCTTTTTTCCTATTTTTCCCTTCTTGCCATTTCGATGTCTTTCTAATCTTTTGGATCAACACTTGACACAAGTAACTAAAATAACACAAATTCAATTTGCCTTTCTAGGTTCGTCGGACACAATACCCCGAAGGTGACTCGAATAGTATACGATCGCTTCCCTTTTATTTATAATTTGGTCAGAATATGGTTTATTGTTACGTTTTTCGTAAACAGTAAGACTATCCTACACCCTTTAAGTTTGGCTTAGTAGTATTGTGAAACTGGCTATTGTTGCGTGTTCTAAGCAAACACGCAGGTTAGACGCTAAGTCGTATATAAGTTTGTTTTTCTATCATATAGTGTTCTGACGCTACTGTAAGACTTGTTTGTTCTTTAAACATTGTCACTTTTGTGAAGCGTTAATCCGATCTCTTTGAAGGATATTATCAAAGTTCTATTGCCCTGCTGGATTTTGTGAAGAAAAAAGTTTGTTACTCATCAGGTTTTCATATCTTTTTTTAGTTAAACTACAAATAAATCTTAATTTTTGTTAACGTTTGAATAACTTATTCATTTGTTGGAATATGTTTCCAGCATAAGCAACTAAAACTTTGGATTAATTTCAGTTGCATTCAATGACACTTTTAAGAAAGTAATGAAGTTCAACAAGGTACATTAACGCTACTTATATCATTAACAAAGCGTTAATAAAAACAAACCAATATACGAGAACTAACTTAGGACAAACTGAACAGTCCCTTTAAAAAAGCAATATTCTAAACATATACAAATACAAATATGAAAAGACATGCACTAGATTATGTTTTCTTAATACTCCTAATCATAACTTCGAGTGGGTTTAATTTGATGTTCGGACGCATATGAACTACTTTTGCGTAATGAATTAAACACAGCTGTGCCTTGAAAATAAAAGAGGGTTTTCGTTTATATACACTATATTCGTTGGTCTTTTCAGAATAAAACTCTGCCGTCAATAAGACATACACTCCCCACCTCACTCCCTCCCTCCTCACCCCTGAATCCCTAACATTAGTAAAATGAGTTTATTATTACAGCGCCGTGCATATCACAACATACGGGCACTTTTCTTTTATATTATTGTCCCTTATTATGTATATGTGTACGCGCATCGATCGAGGGGTGTTTACGTTCATGACAGGTTCTCTTTTCAGGAAAAGACCATTAATAAAACGAGGTGCATTTTAGTTGATGCATGGACAAAGGTTATATTTTGGTATATAGTAAATAGAAAAGGGGGTGCCTGGGACAAAGATGTAATGAATACACTCATACATCTCTTTTAATGGTATTAGCATCTACCTTAAAATGTTTTACGCGATTTCACATGCCTGTATTTGGCGTTGCAAAATCGCGGTGTCTTGGACCTGATGCAGGAATTATTTCGTCTTGAAAATTTTCGTTTATTTTGCAAAACGTAGAGAGCTAAGTCAGTTTTGTAATGTTTCGAATACAAAAGATAAATCAATTGAATCTCGCAGTGTATTAATTTGCTTATAATCAGATACAACCCGCCGGTTGACACCCAGTATGAAAAAAAAAATCGTTTCGTTTTGGACACACGAAGCTTACAATAGTTTATAATAACTAAAACAATAATAAATCTGTAGCAATACATTGAAAAACACAATCCCAGTACCCTTCCTCGTTATGACACAAAAAAAAATCTTTTAACAATTTCCCCGTCTACAGAATATAGCGCAGCCTGTACGCGGCCCTGCAGGTGTGTATTCATTGTCGCGAAAATCTTAATTTATCGCCCTCTCCTCCCCTCGCAGTCCATTCAATGCGACAGTGTCACCAACGCGCTTACCTGTATGACTCATTGGGTGTGAATAAATTCTGAAGTGAATGGAATAAGAATTGAGGAATACCCAGTTGGTTTTAAATGTATATTTATGGATCGCTTACTATTGTATTCTCATTGCACTTTGTTGTTGGAAGATATAATATACACTAAATTTTAGATTTATGAATCTTGTTGAAAAAATATGAAGTTTTAGGGGTATTTTATCGATATATTATTTTATAGTTTTATTGGTCCAATTCCAATCCAAACACATTTCATTCACCACACCCTTAAGGCTTGAGGCGGAAGCGTGCATGTAGTGTGTGTGCATAGCCATACATGGGTGACACTCCACATTGCTTTTATGCGCATAGCCCCTTCTCATTTATTTTATCGTGTGTCGTGTATATTACTATATTCTTGGCAAGAGGAAGGAGGGGATTTTTTATATTCTGATTAGTGTGTTATGTTTTATATGGTTCAGTGAAATATGAACGCAATGTTAAAGGTTCTGATTAAAAATGGAAATTAATGTGAATTGTTTTATAGCGGCATAACGATTTATTGCGGAAAGATTTCTTACAAACATAAAAATACAGTAAAATCGGAATAGCTAACAAATATAGCATTTTTGACATGGATTTAAGACCGCTTCATTATTTCTTAACTGGATATTTACTATTTAATCAATATTCAAAAAGTAATATAAAACATATAAAAGATAATCGGATATAACAACCATAGTATCAATTTGTGATAAAGTATGTTAATAGTTTGTTGAACTTGTAAAAGCGTGAAACTTGGTCTTTGGATATACGCCAAAGAGGTTTGTAAGGTAAGCGTTGCGCGTCGATTTTTACCTAGTTTCCCGTAAAGCGTGTCACTTTTTATGTTTAATAGAAAATTATTTTATTTCGTCAACAACATGTTATATAATGACAAGATTAAAATGCAGTACAATTTAGATTCTAAATGGTATACGACTCTGAAATATTCAAATGGTAATAATTTTGAATAAATTTGTTATGAAAAAGAGTCAATAAATGATATGATATTTATATTTTTCAACTGAGAAATAACATAAAAACGTTTTCATACAGTCATGGGCTCTGAATCATATTAAATCTTCAATATTTTATCATTACAATAATTGACATTACAATAGAAGCGTCATGTCCTTCTTAGTTTGTGGTTTGAGACACCTAAAAGGGTATAAATAATTTTAGAGTTATTTGCCAGCAGGAAATAACTTCAGGAATTACACCTGATTCACCTGTATATTCAATAGAAACACGATCAAATCAAACATATTAGTATAATAGCGATGAAAAATGACTTACGAATGGAGGACGGAATCAAAAAATCAATGCCAATGAGATTGTTGCAGAGAAATCAATGAAGTTAGTCAGTTATCGTCTAAAACCTACAGATGTTGATTGTAGAGTAAAGTGACAATCTTGATTAATCGGAAATCAATGCTTTGGTCCGCTTTCAATAGAAAATGAGGAAAAAATAGGTTGGGGTCATAAAATGCTCAATGGAATAACCCACTGACTTTGCCATTTGATTGTATTGATTATAATAAAAAAGGTTAGCTATCAAAGGAAGATTAATCATTTAACGACCCATGGCCCTATTTTATGCATAAAACGTTTGTTGTTAATTGTGTAATTATATGTTTAGATGTTTGTTTGGCTTATGAATGGTATAGCAGTGATCGGATTAATTTTCATATTCGCATAATGCGTTGTGCGAGTTGGTGGGTTATGAGTAAACAATTAATCAAAGAGATCAGCATAATTCATAACTTATAAAACACTTTTCTTATGAACAAAAGAAACAAACAGAACAAAGATGTTGATGAAAGAAATATAAAGAAAAATCAACATTAAGTTAATCCAAACTAAATAGGCGGAAGTATTCATAGTAATTTACTAAAGTATAACTTTTATGCTTTGAATTTCCTGACAGTTTCAAATAAAGACTAGGAAGCAAGTAGTCAGCATCTTAGCTTCGTAAATCAAAATTCAATCTCAAAAATAGGATAGATAGATAAAAACTTGATTGATTTTAAGTCAAATCGTAAATCAAAAATAATGTTAGCATTATATAGATGTCAACCTAAATATCATGATACATGTATCGACAAGGTGTCTTTCGGTAGGTTTAAATAGAAACGTATTGGAAAATACAATAATCAAATAAGGAATATGAAATATTATTTGGATCTTTTTGAAAGCAAGAAATCTCAAGTTGTGGCGAAATGAGCTAAGCAATACTTAAGTTTATCACAAATCAATGTAATAATTAAGAGTTCTGCCCTCAATTTTCCCATGTTCGATGTCGCGACGCTATCTTGTGCCTATCAACATCACTTGTACATATTGACACGAACACTCAATAACATTGGCTCTCAGGATAAGAGTCAGGACTCGAAATCCGTAGGATATGTAAATTGGCTATATAATGCTTACAAGTAACACCTTTTCCGCGGAAAAAACTATGATATTCAAATTTATATTTTTTTTTAATGATTTTTTAATATTAAAATATAAATCAAACTGAGTAAACTGAATATTAATGTACATTTATTTTTCACTTTTTCCAGGGCATAGTCCAGAGCAGGCCCAGCACTCCATCAACCATTCCCGCCAAGGATCCGCCGGAAGCGACCGAGCTCTGCGCCCAGGCGGACAAAAACCGAACTTCACCGCAAACGCCTCGCAACTACCCCAGCGATCACGAACTCCAAATCCCGATGACTTGCTATCAGCGAGTAGCAATTTAGGCAACGCAGCGAATTTACCCGAGCGACGAGCGATTACGCCGGGTCCTGAATGGGGAAGATACGATAGCGACGACGAAGAAGCGAAACATTCGAAAAACGCAAAGAACGCAGCGACTTCCGGTGGCGAACATAAGCACTTCCGGCAGTCGAGTTATTTGACTGCAATGGAGGAACTGTCGCAAGCAATGAACAACAGTGGAAATAGTGCGAATAGTTCAAATATGGCGGCTACAAATATGGATAACACACATAATACGGCGTATGCAGCTAATATGGGGAGTTATGCGGGAAATACGCAGCAACTGAGTAATTATGGATATGATTCCGTGGATGGGAATAAGTATGTACAGTCTGGATATCCAGCGAATTCAACAAGCACATCGGTGCAAAATCAAGGATATGGGAATACAAATGGATATTATAGCCAACAGAGTGGTGGTTACAATGGTAATCCACAGCAAGGATATTCAAATACAGCTGCATATAATAATCAAACTGGTTATGCGAACCAAAGTGGATACAACCCGTCGCAGAATACTGCTTATCCCGCGCAACAAAATAAAGGATATTCCCAACAACAGAATCAAGGATACAACCAAAGTACGGGATATACAAACACACCTCCCCCACCTCCACAGAAAAACTACGGACAACAAAACGCACAGCAAACATATCCCCCGCCACACCCCGCACATAGGCAGGCTTATGACGGGACAGATCCCAGCCGATCTCAACCCAAACAATCGTCCTATTCGACGTATGACGTCCCACGTAGCTATACGTCACAGACGTCAACCAGTAGTAATAGTAGTAGTGGACAAGTATATTATAGCACCGCATCGCAGCAACCAATACGACCACAAAGTGCTAATACAAGTATGGCATCGGCGCAACATTATGACTCCGCAACGAGACCTATAAGCGCGCACACTGTCCAAGGACAAAATATTGGCCAGTACAATGTGAAGCAAGCAAGTCGAGGACAGAGTCCCTCACAACAGGATTATACAAAATCGCAACCACCCATTCAAAGGGCAGGTGAAAAATGGACAGAATGGACAGAAGATGATAATTATGGGACGTATATCAACTCGAAAGCCGTAGAAAAGGTGCTCGGAAAACAGGGTAAAAACCCAAGTGGTCGT
Source organism: Hydroides elegans (assembly GCA_001703475.1). Classification (NCBI taxonomy): domain Eukaryota; kingdom Metazoa; phylum Annelida; class Polychaeta; order Sabellida; family Serpulidae; genus Hydroides; species Hydroides elegans. Next base: position 9,057 of record LQRL01039585.1, read on the forward strand.
ACAACACCCGCACCCCCTGGAGCCCAAAATACACGCTCCAACTATGCACATGTGGAAATACCCCGCATTTCAGAACCAGGCAAATCCCAGCAACCCTCAATGGATATGTATGGCTACAATACCACTACGTCGCGAGCTGGCCCTCAGCTTGTCACCAAGGATACGTTACGTGTGGACGTAGCGGAAAAGGACTCCGGTTATCGTAGTGGTGGTAGTAGCGGTGATCGAAATAGTTCGAGTTCGAATAATATCTCGATCGATTCACCCGTGGATGGAACTGTGAATAAACCACAACAGGGATATGGTGCACATCTTAAATATCCCCCACAGCAGACTTCTATGCCTCAATCGAGTCAGCATTATGGACAAGCCGCCCCCGTGTATAGCCAGGGTCAACAAAGCAGTTATAACCACCATGTTTCTTTATCATCGCAGAACAGCCATGGTGCGTCGCAAGCGAAATATAACCAAGCATCGCAACCGAACCAATATAGTTATAGCGCTTCTCAACCCAATCAAAAAACATCGGGATTGGTACCCTCGGCTACAAAAGCACCACACCAACAAAAAGGACAGAAACATGCCAACTATGTACCCATCGTACCGGGAAGCATAGCCAACCAAATCCCGACCAAATCTTCACTTACCCACTACGACCGTAAATCATATTCATCCACCGAATCCCTCAGTGCCACAAATACGTCATCCCCACGTCATGGTTCAAATGTGACGTCTCTTAAATCGACGTCGCACATGCCGCGGCCGACGTCGAGTGAACGTGTGAGTCACATGGCTGGGTCACGTGTTATTAGTAAAAGTGAGGAATCGTTGGCGGTGATCGAGGATAATACCAAGCCAGGTGAGCGAAAATGAAATTTAGATTATATTTTCAAATCCTGTTAAATTGGCCAAAACATTCCACTATTCCTGCAAAAAGGGCCAAAGTGTCCAATCGGGCCCGAATTGGTAGGGGCCGAATTGTCCAAAACTCCAAATATTTGGTTCTTTAGGAGAAAACATCAAGCGACAAAGGGCACAATGCTTTACTTTGAATTCGTAGTTTAATGTGATTTGGGGGTCGCTTTAAGGATAGATACGATAAAAAAAAAGTCGAGGAAATTATGGTTTATCAGCAAATTTTTACAGTTAGTAGTCAGGTTTAATTTATAAATAAAAAGCTTGTTAAAGCGCCAACAAGAATTCCAACTTGTGATCCTACTGTTTGTCTGTAAATCATGTCTTCGGTGTTTGTTGCCAAGATTAACAAATTGTTCCGAGATCATTATATGTCCAATAGTCGCCAAACATAATTAAGTCCCATTAATATTCACTTTCATGTAGACAAACGCCAGACAAACGTATATTTAAGTACAACTTCTGTGCTCGTTTTCAATATTTGCTCAGAAAATTAACTCCTCATTTCATATGCACCTGGCTTGTTTGAAGTGACCGGTGTAGGGACGCTAGGGTTTTGGGGATGGTCAAGTTTTAACGTGTCGGGGTGTGAAGTGTTCTTGTTATAAACGTGATATAGAACAATGTAAAACTACTACTGTTTTTGATTGAAGTTTAAAATAAGTGGGCAATAAGCTGATATATCTATTTGTCGCGTCGCTTTTAGCGGAGATGTTCACAGGGACTTCTGTGCTCAAGAGTTGGTCAAGAGTGCTGGGTCATCTGCTTTAAGTGGCTTGTTAGCAACCAACGTTTCATTTATTATTCAGTTGTAAAAATGAAAATGTATTTGATCTACTGAAAGGGGTTGCGTAATCCGATCATATATGTGTAAGATTGTCCGTCTGCTTTATATATTTTTAAACAAAAAAAGACGTGATAATGAAGACACCTGCAATGATTTACTATATTTCGCAACTTTGGGCTTAGTACAATATATTTATTTCGGCACAGGGTTTGAAAAAAAACTCGAATACACCATATTATATGATGGCGTCCGTTATTTGAAGAACTTATTTGCTCAAGGGCACATTACCATTTCAACCAGTGTTCTAACTTCTATATTTAACTTTAAATTTGATTTTGTTCAAAAGCTATATATTAAATGCCTATTTTATCTTTTTTTCTTTTTTTCTGCAGTACGAGACCTCGTGAAACAACTCAACACCAAAGTGCGTCTCGGTGGACCCACTCCACCACAGCCTCAAAACCCAGCACCCAAAGCTCCACTATCTTCACAAAAACCAAAACCACCCACTCCGCAACGCACTACTTCCATTCCCAACGGCTCAACCACCAACCAAGGGATCCCCAATCAGAAACCAGTTGGTAACCAAGGACTTGGTAGCCATAGCAACCAAAAAGCGGCACCGTCGTCAGGGCCAACGGATCCGGCCTTCGTACAGGCGGAGACGTTGTTGGAGACGTGTAAGGCGAAGGAAGACCAAGGGGACTTACACGCTGCATTAGCGCTTTGTAACCAGGCCATTGGTAAGTGGAGGTTTAACCTGGGGCATTGTGTAATTGAGAAACAAATTGGTACCAGGTGCGGTGCATATTAAGGCAATTCAAGGGAATTAATGAAGGAATCAATGGCAATAAATTATTTTGACCCAGATAGCTTTGAGTGTAAATAAAAGTTTCAACCAAAAAATGTTATTTCTAGTGGTTCTAATGTTCATATATTTCCTTTTGACACAAAGATTATTTCGTTCAAGGAAGAATATTTCTACATCATATCGAGGCTAACCTTCATATGATCGTTGACAAACATGTTCCAAAGGCATGTTTCAACATCAAATAAATAAGGTCTTTCACGTTAAATGCATTTTAATTCTTCACCGATTCTAGGTTGCTTACAAACCCTCTTATCGCAAGCCTCCACGCGGCCCGACCTCCTGGTCCATGTGCGAACACAACACAACGCCGCCGTGCTCAAGTCACGTGCTCTGCTGCATAAAATACAAAATGGCGGCAGTGGGACGACGAGGCAGCATTCGAATTCCACTGTGAGCAGTGATGATCTCAGCAGGTGAGGACGCGATAGTAGTATCATTATAAGGATGAAAAAACGAAGAAGAATAAGAATATAAAAAATGGCGATCCATTTCAATGTAGATAAGGCGGTTAGCTTATAAAGTGGGAAACGGCGGGGCTGTATTATATCATCTCCATCAAAGAGATTATTTTGCGCGGTATAACTTATTAACAAAAAGCTATAAAGCATTTTGGTTTAAACATTGGTATTGGGAAAACAAAGATATAAATAAATTTTATAACTCCAATTGATATTGTATTTGCCTAATTAGTGACATATATTTCGCTTTCAGCCTAAGCTCCATGAGCACAGATGGCAGTGACATACGAAACCAGCAGCATTCCAAACCCTACCAGAACATCGCTCACTCCCAGGCCGTGCACCAGAAACACTTGGCAACCGCACCTTCGAAACCCCTTAGCAACCAAACGCAAAACGACCGAGCTTCATCGAAACCGATGGACTTTGGTGCCCCGAAAGCCGTGAGCGCCAATATAGTACGCACGCGCGGAGACGAATTTCCCGTCATGCCCCAGCGCAGCCGGAAACAGTTCATGTCGGACTATGTGTCCCGTGAGGACTACTTTAGTCACCATCCACCACCGCCCAATTACAATGGCGGTTTAACACAAAAGGGGATGAACCACAGTAAATCGGCTGTCACTGTTGGAGCCAATGACGCGTTTCCACCACCACCCGATTTCGCCCAAATACCAAAGCCCTCGGTGCCACCTAAGCCTGCTGTTCAACCGAAACCGAAACCCAAATTGAAGCATTCAATATCGACGGAGAAAAACAAGACTTACCCGGATGTCGATGAAAATGGCGGCATCAATATTTATGCTACGTTGCCAAGGCGACCCAAGAACCGCGAGAGGTCATCGACCTTAAGTAGTCACCAACAGGCCGAGGTCTATCAGGCCTATATGAACTCACAGCAGAAACAGAAGGAGTCAGCAATGGGGGACGCAATGAGTTATGGACAGCAAGAGAACAATCAAGGTGCTTATTATCCCAGTCAGAACTATTACCAAGTACATGAACATTCTGCTTCGGGAAATCAACCAAATCAATATACCCAACAACAACCACATAACCACAATATAGCAGTGGGGAATCCCCACCAACAACAACCACACGTGATCGGTTCGACCAATCGCGGCCCCGGTGCTCCCCCAATCAACCACGTGCGACGGGGCAGTCGAGATGACGTGATCAATCAAACGAATCGCGACTACGGCACTCCACCCCGGTTACCAGCGAGTGAAGAGGACACACATAATTTATCGATCGAAAGTATGGTCACCAACCAAATCAATCAATTGACTTTACCCAAGGGGCAATCGCCCTCACATAAACCGCCCCCGGGGCCGCATTCTTCTAGTCAAGGTCATCGAGGTCATTCAAGGTCATCACAAGGTCAACAACATCGGGGTGGCCCTGTGATTCAGCATGTCATGCCTCAGCAGAACGTTGCGGCTCCAAATTCTAGTCAGTTGCCCGTGTACCCACATCCTCCTATGTACCAGGTGAGAAAACCGTCCGTCCGTTTCTTATATAGTTTCACAATAAACATAATATAACTTAAGTTTTTTTATGTTTTTTTTTTGCTTGCGAAATCTTTATTTTAAATGACTTTTTAGTTTTATAAGTAGCAAAACAAGCCTTAGGTTATGAGTACAAAATTGTGCGATCTTATTTTCATCATGATATCATATAAAACCTGTGGGCGATAATTACAGAAAAATAATATGTTTATCCTTTTCGTTGCCAGGGAAACGGGCGACAGGTGTCGGTGGACAGCCACGCATCGGCATCGGGCTCAGAGACTAGTGGCTCCACCTGCTCGCAGCTGAGTAAACTCGAGGCGCATGAAATGGCCCTCATGCATCCCCGGGAAGGTATGTATCCTTAGGGGAGGGAGGAATAAGGATAGGGTCGGAGAGTGGGTTGTGCTGTGGGCGTAAACGACCCAGGGTGCGCCTGTTATTGAGATTTTCTCGAAAGAAAGTTTTAAATTAGAAATGGCCGATAGCGCATTCTATAGATAATCTCATTGTAGTTACAGTACACTGTAGGAGCATCACATGGGTACTAAGTTTCTACAGGCTTTCCCAATATTGGTTTAAGCAACACTGTAATAGGATAAAAAGCTGTTAGATTACGCGTTCTTAAGCGAGTCCCTAACACATGAAGCCTCAGAAACTACCATTTTAGCATCCATATTTGGTCTTTATCTCATAAATGCCATTGTCAAAGCACATTTTGGGACAAAACATGACAACATAAATCACGCGAATGAGATTGCCTCCGTAATCATGTTTGTGACACACTCATCATAAAGTGATGCATCTTAATATTGATTATTGATATTTTTGATGAGATGGGTGGCAGAAATCACCTCATAAACATTCTTATTTCAAACAGACCAAGTTGACCCTCGTCTCTTTCTAACATATTTTTCCTGGGACAAAAAACTCAAACACGCAGATTTGCTTCACAAATGCGCCCAAGAAACGAAACCATAACTTCTTTACTTCTTGCGTTTCAAAGAATAATTCAATTTCTTTTGTTTTACATAGAATAATTCAATTTCTTTCGTTTGCCCCATTATCTAATTGAGGTTTACAATTTTCTATTTTAATAGGTTCGCAACAAACCAAATTTCCAGGAAAACACGACTTACGAAAAAGCTCATCAAATAGTCAGATTTCGCAAAACTTAACAAGTAAGTAAAATGAGCGATATTATTTGTGTCCAGTTTTTGGGTCCGTGGTCGGTTTTGAAAGTAGATTACCCTCATTTTCAGGTTTTAGGCTAAATTGACCTTTTAGTTGAAATGATTAAAAACAACTAAAAAAATGCCACGGTCTCGATTTCCGACACGATATTTTAAGAGATCATAATTATTTTGCGTTTTGTTAATTGTTGCTACATTTTTTGGTTGTTACAATTCAACGTTGGCAAAGTTCATGTTAAAGGTAACACGGTTTTAATTTAAACATGTTGGGCTAGTAATGAATATCCAAGTATTGTATCAGTCAACAAATCTTAAAGCGACAAAATCCTTTAATTTCCCGTAACTTTCTCCTTTTCTCTGTCCGTCCATTTTTCTTTCTTTCTATATCACTTTTCATCAGACTGAGCTCATGTCATTTAGAAACCACCTTCCCTCGTTTTAAATCTCGCTGCATTTATCCTGGCAGTCTTTTACATATTCATTAACAAAAACATATCGGCTCCAAACTCATTGTTACTCTAATCGACTTACGTCTATTTGCCTCATAAATTCCTATCCATATAGCAAAGTTAGTGAAATTGTCACGCTTGTCAGCCATTTCAGTTTTTTACTGCTAAAAAAAAACAATTTGAGTTTTTGCTCATAACAGCCAATGTCACCTATCATAAACGGACCTCATAAAACTAGCAGGGTTTGTTATAAGATATTTCATTGTAAATTCATAAACTTCATACCGTGACGTTTTCTAGTAATTATGAAAAGAAATGCATTGTTCTTTTCAAGTGGAGTTTTAGGAATAAAGTTCTGATAGTGTCTTATTTTGTTACCCCTTAATTTCTGTTTTTGTACCCACTCTACGTTGGCTATTTACCATAGAAGAAATATAATTTTAAAAGAAAATGAAAAAAAAAAGAATCCATAAAATAAACCGTTCTTTGAGACGGATTTTGAGAGCATATTGTTGTTTTACTTTTCTTGGCCATTATCTTGAAGTGACGACCATTGTATCAATGCGCCTTTGTAGCTCATTTCTGGATAACTTCAGGAAGTCTAAAGAAGATACTTTTTGCAACAAATTTCCATTGTAACTGTCATGAAATCGCGTTCTTATTACTTTCCATTAGACTAAAAAGTCTTCTTTTTAAAGCGTTAATGTTGTTATTTTTTACTATTCAATTGAAACAAAGTTGACTTCACCTGATAATTTGAAAAGTAGTTGTACTGCTTTACAGCTAGGGAACATAATAAAAGCTTCTTTACAAGACGCATATTGAAATATTCCATATCGAAGTCTGATGTTATTTGGCGTTTCATTGAATTATATCTTTGAATATAAATTCACTATGAAACGTTTTGCTTATGGTATAATACTATAATTTGCTTTTACTAATTGGTCCCTTATTGGTCTTAAAATTTGCAGCTATTTTTAGCCTCTGCTTTATTGTAGCCTATTACTTACATCTAACTATTTTTCGTTGAATCATAAATATTTCATTAATGCAGTGCTTTCTTTAATTTTAAAGCCTTTAAATTATTTTACGTTTTTCATGATAAAACATAATGTCTAAACCATTTTTATGAGACCATAATAATTGTACCGACACTTTGGGGCTTTACACCTAGTGTTCGCAGCGCGCATTAAATATTCATTAATGACACAAAGAAAAGCTTCCTTAACCATTTACTCATTCTTTTGACATAAAAAACGCCGCTTATGCTATTAATAAAAGTGTCATTTTGCAAATAATCATTTTTAAAACCATAACTCTTCAGACACCTAAACAACATCCCCATCTTAATACATTTAAACATGTCACACTTACTTTTGAGAAGCTTTAGTCAAATCAAAGAAATCTTACTTTTCATTTTCTCATACTCGCCCCCC
>LQRL01039606.1:2811-15669 GCA_001703475.1 Hydroides elegans
TTGTAATCGTGCAATCCATTTGTAATTGCGCGTTAAGATAAAAAAGTAATTTCTTCATTATTCACCTACATGTATATGTATTTTCATTACATTGTATATACAGCTGTAACGCAATAATTTATCTGTGGCTGTATTTTTATCCAAATTCGAAATATTCGGAAAGCGATTCATACTCTAGGTCTATTTTATCCCTTAAAGTACATCTTGAGGCGAAATGTATTTTGCATAGCGTCATTAAATTAAAGAAACTACGAAATGGTTTTAATATCGCGCTTTCGACAACAATAATATTTTATCCTAAAAATACTCTATCAAATCTTTTTTTCGCTGAAAAGGCAAAATAATTTGCGAGGCAACGTCTAGATTAAAACAACGGAGTGAATTGTTAATGATTGGCTTGATATCGAAATCAATGTTCACCTGTGCTGTGTTTAACTATTAGGCCTACCTCAATTTTACTTGGTCAGTACATCTTTGGTCTGCCATTTGGATTTGACTCTAATGTGAAAATCTGCTCGTTATCCGCCAAAGCATGGATTCTTTCGGGAATAAGTAATCCACCGTCGATAAATTAATGGCAGGTCTCACATGTATATTACATCCATGTCTTATTAAATCGCAATTTTACAGCACATTTAAGGCGCGTTCAACCGATACAAACTTCAAAAATGCGGGGTTGTTATCGGTTGAACGCGGGGTTGTTATGTTTTTATACAAATGTCTATTGTAGAAAAAAGTCCATAATTAAAAAATAGCTAATTTATGCGCTTTTTCTTCAAGTAGAATTGGGATAAAATCTTACAAACACGCTCTGAGCTTTTTTGTCTGATTTGGGTGAACGCCCCTTTAGGGTTAGGGTAGCATATTGTTCTGGTTAAGATGTAGGAGATCACACCACATTATATCACATCCTCTTCTCGTTTATATTCTATGACACTTCAATATTTGAGTGTTTTTTTTTTCAATAAAACAGTGAAAAGGGTTTTTGTTTGGAAGCATAGGTAAGTAAAATAAATTGCTCTAAAATAGAACGCCTCTGAGATTTGGAACCATTTATGGCTCGCCCTATTATAAAAAAAATCAAATTATTGCTTTTGATTTTCTTCTGACAAAATGTCCAATACAAAGGACGAAAATAAATAAGAGCATTTATAAAATGATGTGTAGGTTTTGCACCAATTTTATTATACATGTATATGTTTTTTTTTAGTTCAGTAAATATCCCCATCAAATAGATATTTTATGGAAACAAGTTATTTGCAGTGTATCAAAAAATGAATTCAAACGTCAATTGAATATATATTTAATCTCTGAAGAAAAAGAAACGTTTGAATCTGTGTATATTTTGTCATTTTAAATTTCCTCGATTCGCAAAAAGAACCGATCGAATTTTATTTTTAGCGATGACGAAAAAAAAAAACGTGATCGATAAATATCATTCGTTTCAGGAATGTCTAGAAAAAACTTTAGAACAAATCGTATTTCTAAAGATGTTTTCAAGCGTGAATCAATCTATCCCATTAGTGCGTTGCACCTTTCACAATTATGTTTTAAACACATGCCTTAGCCTGTTCACGTTTTTTTTTCGAGGTGTTCGTGGCGCCAAAACACAAGGAAATAAATAGCAATGGTAGTTAATGGAAACCGCATTATTGTCAGCAGAACCCAAATATTAGTATTTAGAAATGTCTCTCATTTGGAAATATCTATATCGATCATTTTCCTAAATAGAATATATGTACAAAAATATTTTGTCCTGACATTTAATACGGAAAAATATAGGTATCTTATATATAGTATATTAATCATAACCAATATAAAATGAAATTTAAATTAAAGATTTGCACTTCACCATACCGACGATTTATAACACAATAATGTTTGTTTATATTCATGTAATGCGAATAACTAATATGATAAATAACAACGAAATCTGCAATATGAAGGTTTTATTCTACTGACCGTTTTGTTAAAGTTGCTTGTACGATATTTCATTTGATCCTTACATGTGTTAGATTGAACAATAACGAAATCAGGTTCAGATTCATTTCAGCAATTCACGTGCACACCCACAGTAACGCACCTCCTAAGCGCGTCCTAATCTCAAAGATTAACATGCCCGACGTCCGCGGCCCAAATCGGACGTCCCTACGATGTAAATAATGAGACATCCCATCATTGCCTCCAAATAATACACCATTTCAAAAATCGCCCGTTTGGGTTCTTCTGTTTCATGAATATAATCCCTCTGCCAGCTTGCTTAGTAACTGGTCTCGTTCTGGAGATTCAAGTGCCTTGTTGGATATATAAGGGCGTCTGGATAGTATCAGTGCTATCCCCCGACTTGAGCGGCACAACTTAACCAATTAAGGTAAGCATTATATCTAAAATAAGTGTGTTTATAGCTAATTGGTATGAAAAAAAAACGAAGCGTAAGGTAACTTGTGTATATATATTTATTTCTTATATCAATTTATTTATTTACTTTATGAAATTAATCATGTCAAATAAATATGAAAATATATTTGCCTGTTTATGATAGATATTGTTTTCCTATTTACAAAAAAAAAGAGAATTATTCAACACGAGAATAATTATATTTACTTTTAAAGGGCCAATTATATTTCAATCTATAAATAATCTGAGGGAAATGGCACACATGCATCAACATTCATGCATATTTAGACAGAAGTTAATTTTAATTAAACAACATTAGGGCCTGGCTACTTTGAAAGTCTTTTAGCTTATTTCACATGTGTTTCAATGGGCCTTATGTAATATTGCTAGAAATAAAACTTCCCACTCGGCAAGACGTCCACGGACGTTGAGCGGACGCCCTGCATTGGGCCCGTATGAAAGTTTTCCGGACGTCCTTATTCGTCGCGGACGTAGAAAAGACGTGTCATCGACGTCGCGTCCGACTCGGACGTAAGTATTACGTTCTGTGGACGCCGGGACGTAAAAGGACGTCCGGAAAACTTTCATACGGGCCCAAAGAAGGTCGTCCTCTCAACGTCAGGACCAAATGCGACGTACTATGGACGACCCTTGCCGAGTGGGTTACTCTTGAATAGTGTTTCTGTCTGAAATACATTGCGAAATAGGGGTTGTTACAAGATAATCTAAAAACAGATATCAGTGTGGCCATGTCACATAATTTTAACAAGGAACAAGTGCGTCGTTGTTTGAAAAATGCGATACAATCATGCAGGCAGCTTTGTGGAGACTGAAGTTAATCTATTTCTTTTTAAACAAGGAAACAAAAATGTCAAAATTTACATCATTTGAACTGTCACGTCGAGGTTTTGGTTTACATTTTGATTTTGATCAAAATTAGAATACGTAATCATTATTTTTTTAAATTAATTGTTTATAGCTAATTCATATGCTAACAAGGACCGTTAGGTAACTTTTGTCGATTGATACATTTTAACATAAATTTATATATTTTATTTATAAAAGCAATCAGGTAAAATAACTGAATATTTGTATGCCTTTTCAATGATTGATTTGTTTTATTTTTCATATTTGTGAACAGAGAATTATTGACAATGGCATTATCATGATTACAGTTAACAGGCAAATACATACGAAATTATTATATCAAATGGAATGACACAAATAAATTAAACTTTATACATATAAAAACAGAAGTTAGATTTAAATAAATAGCATTTGGGCCTGGCTACTTTGAAAGCTTTTAGATTTTTTAGGGAGTCGTTTTTTGTAAATGTGTGGTTTGTAGCTTAAAACATACAACTTGTTTTCAGCTAGTGTTTTGATTTTCCTATTAGGAATTCACTGAAAAAAGTTTTAATAAGGGAGAGCTAAAAATAAATCATCCTAACCAGGCCCTAATAATATTTTAACAAAGAACAAGTGCGTCGTTCTTTCGGAAATGCGACATATACATGTATGTAGTTTTGTAAAGACTGAGGTTAATTTGAAGTTTTAAACAAGGAAATAAAAATGTCAAAATATACATAACATATAATGTCACGTATAGGTTTTGGTTTACATTTTGAATTAAAATAAAAACATGTGGCCATTATTTTTAAATTAATTGTGTATAGCTAATAGGTATGAAAACGAGAACCGTAAGGTTACTTTTGTCGATTAATACAAAACATAGTCAATTTCAACATTAACCTATATATTTGATTCATAAAATTGATTAAGTAAAATAGCGATATACATATATACCTTTTGAATGGCTGATTTTTTTTCTATTTGTGAACAGAGAATGATAATTGACAAGAGAATTATCATGATAATCACATTTTACGGGCGATAACATTTCAACTCAATTTATTGAATGAAATGACACAATTTAAATGTAAAAACCAAAACAAAATCTAATTTTATAGCATTTGTACCTTGTTACACCGGAAGCTTTTTGAGTTTTTTTTATGATAACATATGTCGTGTTTTTATGACTGTTGCGTCAAACTGCTTAAAACATATAACGTACTATCAGGTAGTGATTTGAGTTTCCTATTATGAATACATTTTAAAAAAGGGTTCGTTAAGGGAAAGGCTAAAACATATTTCAATGTGGCCATGCCCTCATGATATTTCAACAAGGAACTAGTTCTTTGTTCTTTTTAATGCGACATTTAAATGCATGCTGTTTTGTGAAAACTGAAGTTATTTAAACTTTTTAAAACAAGGAAATAAAAATGTCAAAATATGCATTATAACTATTGCCACGTCTAGTGTTGGTTTACATTCGGAATTCAGTTGAATTAAAAATACGACGTCTATTTTCAGATTTTGATTTAGCTTATATGGGTTAAATCAAGTATTTATCAATATATGTAAGTTGAATTTTTTATATCATTTAAAAATATGTGTCATTCAAATTAATGTGTCCTACGTTGATAAAAGCCTGCGTACGCTATAGATATTTCGCATCGAAACGTTTATTTTTTTGTATTTCTTAGTAAAATGATTACGAATATCTTGAGTATCTGTGTATTTATTAAAAGTTACACATTAAACAAGCCTTTGAGACATCGTGTTGCTAAAATACGGGTGATTATTACTACCCTGTTTTAATTTGATATATTTCAATGTGTTATAAATTTGGATAGAAAACCAGTAATTGTAGTGAAACTTTAAAATAGCAAATTTCACAGACTGTGGTTTTCGAGCATTCGGTTTTCGAGCTTTTTATTTCAGGCTTTTTCGTTTGCTTGAACGCGTGAACATTGTCATACACTATGTTTTTAAATAGAAAGCTTTAATTTAAATTATCTAAAATACGCACGAATATATTATAAACACGATATACACATGCATTAAAGGGCTTCAAATATTACTTACATGATTTTTTAATTCAATATATTATATTTTCATGTAAATGTCATATTGATTAGAAATCATTGACTTGTTAAAAGCGGAGTTAAACATAGTTTTTAGATATTTATCTAATGAATAACTGTCAACTCAAATTAAACCAACTTTGTGGAAGGGTTTACAATAAACTGCTTTATACTGTTTTATATGAGATTGACTTTGCTATGCACTTTGTGATTTGCCTATTGCTGGTTGCAACTAGATTTCTTATTATTTTTATTTCAGGGTTAAATGAAAGTCTATCTTAAAAAAAAAAAAAAACACTTTATAAACCATTCATTTAAACATATTATGATTTAGTAGATTGCTTTATATTTGTTGCAGCAAATATTTCGGGCTAAACAGGATTTCAATCACTGCAACTGAAACTGTTCTTTCTAAACTCAAATTAAAATGTAAACCTTAATCTTATGCATGCATGTTTGTTTCAGAAATCATAAAGAATTCACACCATCTCAAAATGGCAGCACTACAAGTTTTTCTGGCAGTAGCTTTATGTGCCTTTGCCCAAGTTCAAGGTATATCCACACTTTACATAATGAATATCTTTTGTCGATATAAATAAATTTGCATTAATAAAGGACAATTAGGTGATAAAGTGATATTTCAATTATTCACAAAACATGATTGACGATAATGCACATGTATTATAAGTAGAGTGTTCTACATGTGCATGAACGTGCGCATTGCATAAAAATAGGCCTGAGATTTAAGTCATTTTTTCTCAAAAGTAATGTCAGTATATGAGCGCATTTATAATACATTGTTGATATTTACCAATAGTGCTGTAATTACCTGAAGAAAGAACGTAAAGAAAACGAAAACAAATATTAAATATTGATTTTAAATGTATTTGAACACAACATAAATCGCAACATATTATTTTACCTTAAACAGGACAATGCAGTGTAGCGACAGAGGAAGGCCTGGGCACAATCAGCGTTTGTACAGTTACTTCATCAGAGATCGCCGACATGACGGACGACTGCACCCTGACCTGCACCGCGGATGGCACTACGCGAACTTTGTCTTGTGCTGGCACAACACTCTCAAGTGATCCAGCCGATGTGTGTCCAGGTGAGTAGTACAGATATATTACTTAGCAGTTTTAGAAACACCTTTTTCGATAATTTCTTTATTTTGTGATAATCAATTAGAATAGTTAATTGCGATTTGATAGGAATTGCTTGTAATTGTCTTATAATCATTATTGGTTATGAATAATAGGTGATTTGGTTATATTCAACAGTTTAATTATTGCAAAATGTGTCATTTCTGCTCGAAGCTGGATAGAAAAGGAGGAACAGCTCAGCTGGCTTGGAAAAAATGAATACCTTTTTTGTTATTGTTCGTCTAAGTTAAGTTGTTTTAGGTAACTTAACAACTTTTTAAAAATGGGTCGTTGGTTGCCCTTAAAACCAGAGTTTTCAAACCATTTAAACATATGATTTGCAGATCCATGCACTGTACCAGCAGTAACCGGAGGCGATTATGGCACCGGTGATGGCTGCGTAAGCTGTACAGAAGCAGATGAAGTTGCTTACGACACTGTTTGTTGCATTGAGTGTGGAGACGACGAAGCCGCAAATGCCGCAACCATCACGTGTCAAGACGATGCTACATTTGACGAGGACACTCCAACATGCACAGGTATAAACCTATGCATTTAAAACAATGACATTATGCATATTAAACGATGGTATAGCTATACAGAGTAGAAAAATGCGAATACTCTATAATAGCTTTTATAATTGAAATAATTCGTTATCGTGTATTGCATAAGTAAGAAAATATATGTTCTATCATGTAAATGTACAAAAATTGGTAAGCCATGTGTTCATTCCATGTTAAGGTCGGTCAAACAATATTAAATATTCACTCATTTATCTTTTTTATTGAAACGCGTAAGTGAACTACTAGAAACGGCGAATTCAACACTTAGGTTCTTCCAATTTTAGAATCTGATACCGTTTGCCAAAAAAAAAATATGAATATGATATATCTTCAGGATCACAACCATATTTTTAACTTCTTTTAAAGCATGCAGTAGTGTCACGAACTGTGTGACCTGTACGGATACCAATGGAGACGGCACGGTTGAATGCACAGGATGTGGTGACGGATTTGCTGAAAATGAAGCTGGAGATACATGTGAAGGTAAAGAATAGAATATATTACAGTCCGTTTGAGATCGAATGCTTACACTATTAAGCGATCTGAAAAAAAAACATAAATTGTTATAATCTTCGAACTTTGTGTATCTTGCTTTGTCTATCACTCTTCAAATTAAAGGAATCCACATTTTTCCTGAATATACGCAATGTTTGGAAGGGGATTTAAATTTCCAGTCTGACAACGTTTAGATTCACCACTCACTTGATATGATGGACATGGTTTTCAGCCCCAAAATCGGCTACCGTTCACCATATACGGCATATTTAGAAATAATGTAGTTTCTTGCAATTTGTGGTGCAATTGTATCATGTCAAGTTACACAGTGTTTAGTAAATATTATTATGAAGGAGGAATTAATTTTTAACTTATCGTTAAAAACATAAGGTATCCTCAAAAGGACAGTAGTTAATGCTTAATCGCCACAACAGTAATATACATATACAAGCATATAAACGACTACAATGTATTCTCGCCTTCAGGTGACACGTCAGTTGATGCCATTGGGTTTTCTTTTGCGGTCTCTTTCGAGGCATTTTTTTAAAAATGAGTTATAGCCAAAATATGAAATCAAGTAGAATATGCTAAACCAAATGCATAAACAATACTTTATGAAATGGTACATTGGTAATATCTTCATATAAGCAAATCGGCTTAATTTTTTTATATATTCAATGAGTCGACAAACAGCGCTCATTAAGTAAAATCCTTTTGGTATTTATTTTAACAGCATATTCAATTCAAAATTGTATTTTGATTAATTAGATTAGCGTTTTAATCCACATGATATGCATGATATTTTTCATAACCACTAGACTGTTAACATACACATTGAAGAAAAATATATAGTGTATTATACGTCAGTTTGTATATTCCAGCCTGTGCAACTGCTACTGGGATCGCTAACTGTGGCACATGTACTAGAGACGGCTCTGATGTGGATTGCGATAGCTGTACCGATGGAAACGTGCTGAATGCCGCTGGTGATGCTTGCCAAAGTATGAATTCATATTTAATTCATCGACCATTTTATATCTTTTGATTATGCAATCAAGACAAATATTTTTGTGAACTTAAGGATTATTAATATATCCTATAAAACTAAATACATGTGTATCTTACATAAAGGTAATTCAACATGCTTTAGATATAATATAATTTTATGATAGATAATTTCATAAACTAACCATTTAGTTGGATTAATTATGTTCTATTTCTATTTAAATAAATATACTTTATAATGCTTTATTTTACCCTTGTCTTCTTGTACTACAGCTTGTGTGGAGGCAACGTTTGCCAATTGTGACCTTTGCCATCGGGACGGCGACGATGTTGAATGTGATAGCTGCGATAGTGATATGGTTGTTAATGCAGATGGAACAGCCTGTGAAGGTAATAGTTATGTGGTAGCTATATATTGTTCTTTATAATTCTTGGAAAACATATATCAAGAACATGTAGCAAAATAAATCTTATTCTTTGGAAAATGTTATTCTTCCCGGCAGTGACCAGTTCGATTTACGTGCCTTTTACTTTCAATCGTAATGTCGTCCTATCCGTTGGCCAAAAAGGTTTTTTCTTTGAGTTTTGTATCATTTGATCATAAATGTTTCATATCAAATACACGGAAACGATCTAAAATGGTTCTCAGTTTGTAGTTTTCATAATTTGTGACACGTGTATTGCATATCATATTAACAACTATTAGTAACTAAAACCTATTGTTTTTTTTCAGCATGTACTGCCGCTGTAGATGATGCCCAATGCAACCAATGCGTCAATAACGTTTGCACTGGTTGTGAACCAGGTTACGTTCTAGAGGATGGAACCTGTGCCGGTAATACCCTATTATAATTTTCATTTATGAATTGCCAACATATTAATGTTGCAGTCAGGTATATTTGAAACAAGAGAAGGTTTAGACTGAGAAAGAAAAAGAAAAACTCAGAAATACTTATATTATAGTAACCGTCACATTCAATGAATATGAATTAGTATTTAAAAATTGGTTTTTAAATTTAACCCTACCTTCCCTTTCCGTTTTTTTTTATATTTGACATTTAAAACGGTCTAACGTTGGACTAAAAGCAAAATCATAAATCAAATATATTATCCAAAAATAAAGAAAAAGTAAACAAAGTTAACAAAGTTCAGATATTAATATGTAACATATAAGAATAATAAATAATGTATTTTTATATCCAGCCTGCACTGCTGCTGAGACCGATGAGCACTGCACTGAATGCGACACAAACGTATGCAGTGGCTGTGAATCCGGCTATGTATTGAATAACGACGCCGTCTGCGAAGGTAATGCTGTTGTTCTTAGAAAATATTAAGTAAATTAGATTAATAATATTAAAAAAAACAATAGAAGGTCACCTATCATTTGACGATAAACAAAATATGTTTGCATGAAACATGAATGCTTTAAACAATGTTTAAGCTTCATTATGGAAACTTAATAGTTTTCACAGCAAAACCATCATGTAACAAATCGATAGATTACCGTTTCGTATTAAATAGCCACAAAACAGTTTTCCAAAATAACTACGTCATGTTATTGCTCTAAATCTTTAATATCATAAAAATTGTGATAAATAGTCATTGTAGGAAAATTATACAAAAAATATCTTACTTTGCATCCTACATATAACGCAAAAAAATAAAAAAGATCAAGTTTGGTGAAAGAAAAGTGATAAGGAGGGCACTGTTACTGTTTCCCACAAATAAACTTTCTCACTGGTCTTTATATTGGTCTTTAAAATAACAAATTCTCATTAAAAAAAACAAATAAAATGAATATTTTATTATACAGAGGAAGATGATGATAGCGGTGCTGAAACCGCAACATTCAGTCTACTTGCGGTTTCGATGACGTCACTTGCTGCCTGGTTCTTTGCGTAAGAGTGGAATGCTATTCCTGTGCGCTCGATGTGGCCCTTTCTATTATTGAAGACCATGTGATCAATCTAAGGAATCTATGAATTTATCTAGTTGGAACTTGGAATAATGTTTTTGTTCAAACTTAGACATTATTTGCATTTGATAAATAATGTAAAATAACCAAATAACACCAAGAAAATTGGTAATATCTAACCAAAAAGTACATATTTATTTTTAATCAATCTGTCAAAGACTTAAAAACAATTTTAAATTTACAAAATATTCCGAAACAGTTGAGATGAGTCTAAGTTACCGGTCCATTCAGATTATATTTGATAACATGATTACAATCTATATCCTAATCATATAACCCTTAACATACCATATGTTTTATTTGAAAATTTAAGTTAAAGTAAAATATGTATCGGATCTATTTCAAATTGTTATTCATTTCTGCTTAGTACACCATAAGTAAAGGTTGGACCAAAAGTAGTTTTTTTCATCATGCAATATGCTGTGATACATGTTTTTGTCCTGTCATTATAGCGCTTTCGTTCTATTTAATATATGTTATTTAATGTATTATATATGCGATCTCTAGGAATAAGATATGGCATGGATATCATTGGGTGGGGAGCATTGATATACTTTTCACTGTTATGATTTACCCTTATGATATGCCTTATCTGATTCTCTATTGATAAATAGCTTTATATTATTCATGTTAATAGATATTAATAAATCATTATAAATGCAATTGCAAGATATAATCCTATCAAAAACCATTTGTATGATCAAAGTTTAGAACTCCTTGGATTAATTGATATACTCATTAAAGTAAGTGTTAACATGACCTGTTTGTGTTTCAGTGTACTTCTAGAACCGCCACCTTTTAATGTTGCAACAAATAAAGTTATTGTTGTAGGAACTAACAACCCAATAACGATTAAGGTTTTACATTGAAGCATAATTAAATTAACGTAAAATTAATCAGATAATTATTCAGCTGTTATTGTTATGAATGTTTTTTTTTTTCATTTAAATTACTGTAACTCAATGATGTGATTTGTATTTTAATGTGCAAGTTTTATAATAAATATAAATGCAGTGGCTTATTATGTTTCCTTTATTATAGTGAAAATATAGTTCCTCAAACAAATAACATTAGCATAATTCATATGTTTGACACAAAGATGTATCAACACACAAAAAAAAATGATGCCTACATAAATATTATTGGTTGGTATGTAGAAGTAGAGCTTAGAGCGGATAGTTAGTAGCATAGAAGTAAGGTAAGATACACGAGTGTTTTAATATACATTATAACGTTAGAAGCTCTCAGCTGCTGAGAATGTTTAACGGAAGAAAGTATTTTTTGCGACAAACATTAACGTAAAGTTAATTATTGAAAATATCAAACGTTGCGTTTCCATCGTACGCTTACCTTTATTTACAAAAAAAAACACTTATTTACAGAAAGTTTTTATTCTGGATGCAGGTTTGCATCTGTACTTACGTTTATGTTTAAAAATCATTGGTTGCAATGCAATTGTTTCATACAAACAAGCGAATGTATTTTATTTTTAAATATTCGCTCTGAAATGACTGACCAAAAGTTATTTTTGAAACTCTGCTTGGCTATTGGAAAACTTGTTAATTTAAGTGTTATCCAAAGGAATGATGGAGTTCTATAAAATTAATATGTTCATAAAATATAAAAATAAAATACTACATTTCACAGCCATCGCATATGATTTCTCAAGCCCTTGTTTTTACCGCTAATGTACATAATGTCGTCAAACAAACATGTATATGATAATTTTGATAAATGCATCTTACCTAGATCAAATATATCCCAAAAAGTACCCTTGGATTTTGAACAACATATTTACCGTTCCTTATTCCATATGCTATATCAACAGTTTAGATACACGTCTCTGTTAAAATAACATATGTATGATATTCATTTTGATAATTTTGTTTGAAAATCATACCATGTCAAACTACATTTTCTATGTTGATATATCTGTTGCGTTAGAGTAGTTTAGGAGGACATACCTCTCTGATATTTAAGTTACACGTACTCAAACAAGACACACGTTTATGACTACTCTTTGAACAGAACTTATATAAGACTAAATCCTGTACTTATTATTTTAATTGTAGTAAGCGTCGGTCCCGTTAAACGCATTTTGCCATCATAGAGCAAGATTGCATTATGCATTTTATGCAACCTAAAATCAAGACAATGAACGTATAAAAATGACTAAAAACACATTCACATAAAAAAACACTTCAGAGTTGCTATCAACGTATAAAAGTTTTTACCAATAGAATAAGTATATCGTTAACAAGAGGTCGATATCGATAGGAACACCTATTATATACGTATTAAGATTGGTCCATCATTTCACCGCCAACTTGTAATGATTAAATATATAT